>JAUOBX010015234.1:0-14278 GCA_032360705.1 Eupentacta quinquesemita
CAAAAAGTCCGACTGTCCGATTTTTGGGGGGGTGAGACACCCCCCCCACACCCCCCCGGTCGCGACGGCCCTGATTATATGGCAGGCAGAACTTAGGATTTCTTTGTTTTTGGCATATACTTAGTCTGCTCCTAAGAATGCCTGTACCATTTGTTCAACCACTCTCAGATAGGAGACACTTGTTTTATCTGTTGGACGTGGCGGGAGATGTTAGTTAGAAATTATTCTAATTAGGTCCCCTAACACGTGGGATACGCTGGATAGGACCAACTCTATAGTCATGGCTCTGGTGGAAGGTGCGCTTATATTGGTCAACGCTACCCCTGTCTAGATTAGGTGCGCTTGGGGTTTGGTGCTCCGCGATGGCAGGTGGATTGGTCATGGTTGACTTTCCCCTCCTGGGTGGTTGGACAGCATTGTGCCAACACGCAAGGTGCCTGTTGAGGCACTGGGGAAGTGTAGTCGAGGGCACGTCAGTGAGACTACCTGAATCGTCGAGCGTAGGCAAGCTTATCCAGGACTGGAATGGGACTGGATGATTGGCCTGAATTGATATTTGAGGCCCTTACGTGTTAACCACACTTGAGATTGAATACCTTGAGATTGAATACTTATTTGAATTGCCCTGATGATGAATTGTGCATGAGCTGCAATCATTCATATGTTTCACTGATGACTTGTTGAGTTGATGTGTTTCATTACTAACACCCATCTTCCTTTTGATTCTACTTTATTCCTCATTTAATAGATTAGTCTGAACACATTATTGTTGTTTGGCTCTTCTGTCTCATGGTGCCACAGTGCAACAGTGAGTGTGTTGTGTTTTACTCCATATCTTCATATTTTTAGTGCAGGAGGCCTAAGTTACATAACGGCCCCCGCTGCCCTTGACAATCTGAGTCATGTGGTGGCGTTACCAGCCAAGTCATGTTCCATGCTTGGGACATGCATGTGGCTACAAAATGGTGCAGAAAGGTGTGGTAGTTTTGTGTTAGTATAGTATAGAGCATTGCGACCCTAGATTGCAGTGGGAGCGGAGCGTCTGCCCGTAGAGTGAACAGTGTTAGCTAGGCCTACAAGCTTTTCGGACGAAGGACTGTCCTGGCTTGGGTTTGAGGCGACAGACTGTCCTAATAGTTTTTCCTCTGTCCTCCAAAAGTATGTTCCATGCTGGGTTACTTGAAGGCTGATCATTCTTGTTGTTTGCTTGGGGCCTTGAGTGCAGGTGTGGTGCGACGGACTGCAGCCTGCCAGAGACGTTGCCGTAGAGTCGCTGGGTCGCCTGACAGAACTCATTATTCTCCCATTGGCCATTACTTGAGGTCTGGTTGTTGTTCCTGACATTCAAGAGGTGGGGTCACGAGGACAGGTGTCTGCTGTCCCGGGTGATTGGAGGTGGGGCCTTGCAGCTTGATTAGTATGGGTGTTGGTCTAGCCTGGCCTTGAGGAGGAGGATAAGAGGTCTCGGCTTTCCGAGAGCCTCTCTCCCCCGGCCCTATCTGTGCACAGGAAGGTGGCGCAGGCGCTAGGGCCCTCTGCTAGAGCTGAGTACCTGTTGGCCCAGCTTGGACAGGCCTATGGGACTGCCTGTGAGAGTGAAGATCTGTATTCCTTCTTTAGAGACACATTTCAACACATCGGAGAGAGGCCCTCAGACCACTTGACCCGGCTGGAAGACCACCTGGACCAAGCGATCCAGTTTGATGGGCTGATGAGTGGCAACGCGGACCAGCTCCGGTTGTCCCAGTTCATTAGGGGATGTGTACACAGCGAGGTACTTGTGATGACGCTGCAGCTGCGGCAAAAGAAGAGTTCGCCCCCAGGACTGGTGGAACTACTACGGCTGGTTGGGGTGGAGGAGGCATCCAAAGAGGCGCGACTGCTGAGGAGGCAGAGGCAGGCACCCCCGAAGAAGGCACAGGTCAAGGAACTCCGGACAGAGGATGAGTCCGAATTCGTTGAGGAGCTGCCTAAACTGAGAGCTGAGATGCGCACCCTGCAAATGCATCCCCGGCCCCACCCCACTGGAGAGGTGCGGGCTATGCAGATGCCTGCACCAGCCACAGCAGCTGCCCCCCAACCCACAGATGTCTCTGCCCTCTTGGCAAAGCTGGAGGAGCTACAGAGCACCGTGGACAAGCTCCAGGAGAAGGAGAGGGCACCCACCCGAGGTCAGGGTCCTCAATCCCGGCAAAACACACTGTTCTATAACTGTGGTGACAGGGGGAACATGCTCTGAGAGTGCAGCAATAGCAGTAATGCTGTGCTGGTCCAGCAACGGCTGATAGAGAGGTTCCAGTCGGGAAACGGGAGAGGGCGCCTTCAGGGAGGCCCCCAGACGTCCACTCAACAATGAGCTCTCACAATGGGCTTTTCAAGGAGCCTCTCGATTAGAAAGAACTCACTGTTATTGGTAGTCATCGTTAATTGTCAATCAAGAAAAGACTGTAGCGACTTGTATTCTATTCCAAGTCTAGGCTTCTGTCACCTTTGCCCAAGCATCTGAATATGTACCACACGAACATAGGAAATAACATTCAACAAGAGATCTGTGATGACTAGCAATGGATGCATTCTGGTCCTATTAGCAATCATTGCTTTTGCTTTTGGACTAGGAGTTGATGTGGAAAGTGTCAACCAGGTTATGTTCATATTCAAACTTCCACATGACTGTGTCAGAAACAGAGGGGGTAGTTATTCCCATGAAGAGCTAGTCCATTATTATGAGCTTGGTACATCATCCTTGGTGCTCTTTCCCTCTTCCAGGGTGTTTCCAGCCTTCCAGACAACTAGCACATTCGACATCATGACTCGTGAGCCATATTCCCAATATCAGCTTGTTACAGTGCATAATGAGACATTGTCAGATGTGGAATTACAGGACATTCCCACAAAGAAGTTATATCTTCGACCAATCCAGATGGACATATGATTGGCCACATGGTGGATGATGAGCTCGGTGATGATGGTGGACCACTTCAGAGAAGAGATGTCCGATGAGGCTGATACGATCATGGAGAGAGTAGTTGCCATGGTCAGCACCCTTGGAGTCGCTGAAGGAAAGCTGGAGGCTGAACCCAGGAGTGCTTCTCAGACTTCACAGATAATCCTGTGTTGATGAGCTGTGAAGTGTTCCACTATACCAGCTGGCAATTCCATATTGCAGCAAGTTGTCTACAGATGGAGTGGTCCTCTTTCTTGACCGCTTCAATGTAACACTAGGGGCGCAGCAGGTCATCCTGATGGGAGTGGAGCACGAGTGGGGACAGCTCCAAAGTCCATATTGCCACCAACTTCCAGGATATTGAGACATTTGTGAACAGTCCTGATGTTGTAATTTTAGTTTAGACTCAAAATGTGCATTCATTCAATATTTGTAGAATCTGTCTCTCTTCAGGATTTCATAGCGGAGGATATCATTATCCTCATCCGATGTACGCAAGTACGCCAATTTCCAGCACAAAAAACGGGAGGGAAGATGGGGTTTAGGGTATCGACCCAGGGACCTCCGAAGAGACAGGAGAGCACTTATTCGTTCTGTCACCCAAGGCTTTACTCAATATGGGAAGATGACAATGTGACTTGACAGACATTTGAAGGTATCCCGTGACATTGCCTAAATGCATTAGCAAGAACTGAAGAACGAAGCAAGCGAGAAAGCCTATATGAAGTATGGGAAGTCAGAAAAATATATTGTTAGGGGCTGCAAGAAGTGTGGCCAATACTTTGAACACAGTACGGACTGAGCATCTACGAAACATCCATCCTTGATTGTATACATGTAGCAAATGCTGATGAGTTGAACATGTGTATACTATGATGATAGTACCACAGGCCAGTAACTACTAACTAACAGAGAATGTTTTCATGATTTCACCAGTAGCAATCATGCATTGTATTCGTTCGTTTGTGTCAAGACCTGAAAGTGTAGATAATTATTTCCTGGAGTGGAATATTTTTTCCCCTCCACAGATGCGTGCATAAAGTACATACATCAATAGGTGATGGGTTAATTCTTGAGACCAGCGCCTATCAAGGATGCCAGCAGCTTGACAGACATAGACCATGAATCTAAAGAGAACAAGCTCTCTGTTAAGAAACTGTCAGAATCCGTATTCAGCATCACCACCATCAGTCTGCTGTTTGGTTTGAAATATTTTTGGCACAATTCTTTCTCCTATCACAAAATGCAAACAAAGCATTCGGGTGGAGAAAAGCCTCTCCCAACGTCTTGCTCCTTGGGGCAATCTTGATGGTTCTGCCAATTCCTAGTGCTGTCCAATTGGGCAATGATGGACTCATGATCAATAGAATCAGCAGGGGCGAAGCATATCTAATAATTTTTCCAACCATACACCTAATAAATATTGATCAGATAATCATGTCCTCACCAGAGGAATGACTGCTACCCCCTTCAATAGTCACAAACATTTTCTGATGTTCTCTATTACAGTCCCAGGATGAAAAGACACCAGCGGCATGTTCCGCATCGCCACCAAAGCCCACCAAGAAGAGGAAGCGTGCGAAGGGGCGTGATGTCGAGCTCTTGGAGCTCAATCAGCAATTATTAAGCATCGAGAAACAGAAACTGAGATACAAGGGAAAAAAGCTTGAAAACCAAGATTTGTTTTCTCGAAAACCAAGAAAAAATATATGAGGTGCTTAAACACATAAATGCAAATCTAGAGCGGTTAGTTCCCACGCCTGTGGATTTCAGTTTACTCAATGCTCTTCCCGAGCAGTAATAATAATCATTCCAGCTCAAGCCCATGCATGCTATTGTGATGGGAGTGTCAATCTATCTACTATCTATCTAGCCTCCCTAGATTTTCATTTTTGGACATTTTGGACAATTCCACAGAAATTTCAAATGAAAAGTTAAGATTTGAATGATCACTTTGAATTATATATCAGTCACAAAATCAACTTGTACATGTATGCTGTTCTGTCATAATGAACTTTTCAGACCATCCCTTCACAGAGAAGTCTATCCAGCAGTCCTGAGGAGCTTATGTGAACAAATACCCTGACCTCTCCACAGACTCATTCAGGGACCATCTTAACTTGAAAAAGTCACTCAAAAAAGTGCCACATGCCATGCTATTGGGCCAAAATGACCCCCAAATGGCCTTCCACCTGATATCCCGGACACCCATAGGTAGCACTGGTCAATCAACTCTCATTATGATCCAACTAGAACTGTGGGAGGAGTAGCGTTTTCCAGTTTGGGCACATAATAGCTCATTATGCCCCTTCAATGACCTTTGACCTTGACCTTTGGAAGGTCAATGGTGTGCCATCATTCAATGAACATTGCCTCCAAGCTTGGTCAACATCCTCCAAAGAACGAACATTTAGCAGCCAAAAAGGCAAAAGTTTACAGACTGGATAGATAGGCGGATAGATAGATAGAGTGACGCACTGACGCTCCCATTACAAAAGCTCAACCAGCTTAGCTGGTTTGAGCTAAAAATGTCTAAACTCTACCATGTTGCATCAACTGATGAGTCATCACAGCATCACCTCTGTCCTGATGGTGACGATAGCTAGTGTAATTTGAAAATTAGACCCCGCGGCTATGTCACACTGTGGCCTCCATATGCATGGAAACACCTGTATGTAGAACACCATACATGTACTTATCGACAATAACCCAGTGGTTCATAACATCCACCAGGTAGTGGTGAAGACAATACTGCCAGATGGTGAGTGGGTATTTTTATAAATGGCTTTCCGAGAAGCATCTTGATTAGAAAGAACTCACTGTTATTGTCATTGAGTCATTGTTTATTGTCAATCAAGGAAAGACTCTAACGATTTGTACGGTTTTCCAAGTCTAGACTTCTGTCGCTGTCAACTTTGCACAAGCATCTGAATATGTACCACACAAACATAGGAATAACATTCAACAAGAGATATGTGATGACTTCGAGCTAGCAATGGATGCATTCGGGTCCTATTATCAATCATTGCTTTCGCTTTTGGACTAGGAGTTGATGTGGAAAGTTTCAACCAGGTTGTGTTCATATTCAAACTTCCACAGGACTGTGTCAGAAACAGGGGGGATAGTTATTCCCATGAAGAGCTAGTCCATTATTATGAGCTTGTTACATCATCCTCGGTGCTCTTTCCGGGTGTTTCCAGCATTTCAGACAAGTAGCACATTCAACATCATGACTCGTGAGTCATATTCTCAATATCAGCTTGTTACAGTGCATAATGAGCTATAGTCAGCTGTGGAATTGCAGGACATTCCCACAAAGAAGTTCTTTCTTCGACCTATCCAGATGGACATACCGATTGGTCCCATGGTGGAGGATGAGCTCCGTGATCGTGGACTGCTTCAGAGAAGAGATATCCGATGACATCCTTGGTGCTCTTGCCCTCTCTCAGGGTGTTTCCAGCCTTTCAAACAACTAGCACATTCAACATCATGACTGGTGAGCCATATTCCCAATATCAGCTTGTTACAGTGCATAATGAGCCATTGTCAGATGTGGAATTACAGGAGATTCCCACAAAGAAGTTCTATCTTCGACCAATCCAGATGGACATACCGATTGGCCACGTGGTGGAGGCTGAGCTCAGTGATGGTGGACTGCTTCAGAGAAGAGATACCCATTGAGGCTGTTACGATCATGAAGAGAGTCGCTGAGGGAAAGCTGGAGACTGAACGGGAGCTCATCACCTCAGCAATATCAGAGAAACTAGAAGAGTGTTTCTCAGACTTCACAGAGAATCCTGTGGTGATGAGCTGTGAAGTGTTCCACCATACCAGCTGGCCATTCCATTGCAGCAAGTTGTCTACATATGGAGTGGTCCTCTTTCTTGACCACTTCAGGGTACCACTAGAGGCGCAGCAGGTCAACCTGATGGGAGCGAAGTACGAGTGGGGACAGCTCCAAAGTTCATATTGCCACCAACTACCAGGATATTGAGACGTTTGTGAACAGTCCTGATGTTGTAATTTTAGTTTATACTTAAAATGTGCATTCATTCAATATTTGTAGAATCTGTCTCTCTTCAGGATTTCATAGCGGAGGATATCATTATCCTCAAACGATGTACGCAAGTTCATTATCTCAACGTGTGGCCAATTTCCAGCACAAAAAACGGGCGGAGGGAAGATGGGGTTCAGGGTATTGACCCAGGGACCTCCGAAGAGACAGGAGAGCACTTATTCATTCTGTCACTCAAGGCTTTCCTCAATATGGGAAGATGACAATGTGACTTGACAGACATTTGAAGGTATCCCGTGACATAAATGCATTAGCAAGAACTGAAGAACGAAGCAAGCGAGAAAGCCTATATGAAGTATAGGAAGTCAGAAAAATATATTGTGAGGGGGCTGCAAGAAGTGTGGCCAATACATTGAACACATTACGGAGTGAACATCTACAAAACATCCATCCTTGATTGTATACATGCAGCAAATGCTAGTGCGTTGAACATGTGTATACTATGATGTTAGTATTACACAGGCCAGTAACTACTAACTAACAGAGAATGTTTTCATGATTTCACCAGCAGCAATCATGCATTGTATTCGTTCGTTTGTGTCAAGACCTGAAAGTGTAGATAATTATTTCCTGGAGTGGAATATTTTTTCCCCTCCACAGATGCGTGCATAAAGTACATACATCAATAGGTGATGGGTTAATTCTTGAGACCAGCGCCTATCAAGGATGCCAGCAGCTTGACAGACATAGACCATGAATCTAAAGAGAACAAGCTCTCTGTTAAGAAACTGTCAGAATCCGTATTCAGCATCACCACCATCAGTCTGCTGTTTGGTTTGAAATATTTTTGGCACAATTCTTTCTCCTATCACAAAATGCAAACAAAGCATTCGGGTGGAGAAAAGCCTCTCCCAACGTCTTGCTCCTTGGGGCAATCTTGATGGTTCTGCCAATTCCTAGTGCTGTCCAATTGGGCAATGATGGACTCATGATCAATAGAATCAGCAGGGGCGAAGCATATCTAATAATTTTTCCAACCATACACCTAATAAATATTGATCAGATAATCATGTCCTCACCAGAGGAATGACTGCTACCCCCTTCAATAGTCACAAACATTTTCTGATGTTCTCTATTACAGTCCCAGGATGAAAAGACACCAGCGGCATGTTCCGCATCGCCACCAAAGCCCACCAAGAAGAGGAAGCGTGCGAAGGGGCGTGATGTCGAGCTCTTGGAGCTCAATCAGCAATTATTAAGCATCGAGAAACAGAAACTGAGATACAAGGGAAAAAAGCTTGAAAACCAAGATTTGTTTTCTCGAAAACCAAGAAAAAATATATGAGGTGCTTAAACACATAAATGCAAATCTAGAGCGGTTAGTTCCCACGCCTGTGGATTTCAGTTTACTCAATGCTCTTCCCGAGCAGTAATAATAATCATTCCAGCTCAAGCCCATGCATGCTATTGTGATGGGAGTGTCAATCTATCTACTATCTATCTAGCCTCCCTAGATTTTCATTTTTGGACATTTTGGACAATTCCACAGAAATTTCAAATGAAAAGTTAAGATTTGAATGATCACTTTGAATTATATATCAGTCACAAAATCAACTTGTACATGTATGCTGTTCTGTCATAATGAACTTTTCAGACCATCCCTTCACAGAGAAGTCTATCCAGCAGTCCTGAGGAGCTTATGTGAACAAATACCCTGACCTCTCCACAGACTCATTCAGGGACCATCTTAACTTGAAAAAGTCACTCAAAAAAGTGCCACATGCCATGCTATTGGGCCAAAATGACCCCCAAATGGCCTTCCACCTGATATCCCGGACACCCATAGGTAGCACTGGTCAATCAACTCTCATTATGATCCAACTAGAACTGTGGGAGGAGTAGCGTTTTCCAGTTTGGGCACATAATAGCTCATTATGCCCCTTCAATGACCTTTGACCTTGACCTTTGGAAGGTCAATGGTGTGCCATCATTCAATGAACATTGCCTCCAAGCTTGGTCAACATCCTCCAAAGAACGAACATTTAGCAGCCAAAAAGGCAAAAGTTTACAGACTGGATAGATAGGCGGATAGATAGATAGAGTGACGCACTGACGCTCCCATTACAAAAGCTCAACCAGCTTAGCTGGTTTGAGCTAAAAATGTCTAAACTCTACCATGTTGCATCAACTGATGAGTCATCACAGCATCACCTCTGTCCTGATGGTGACGATAGCTAGTGTAATTTGAAAATTAGACCCCGCGGCTATGTCACACTGTGGCCTCCATATGCATGGAAACACCTGTATGTAGAACACCATACATGTACTTATCGACAATAACCCAGTGGTTCATAACATCCACCAGGTAGTGGTGAAGACAATACTGCCAGATGGTGAGTGGGTATTTTTATAAATGGCTTTCCGAGAAGCATCTTGATTAGAAAGAACTCACTGTTATTGTCATTGAGTCATTGTTTATTGTCAATCAAGGAAAGACTCTAACGATTTGTACGGTTTTCCAAGTCTAGACTTCTGTCGCTGTCAACTTTGCACAAGCATCTGAATATGTACCACACAAACATAGGAATAACATTCAACAAGAGATATGTGATGACTTCGAGCTAGCAATGGATGCATTCGGGTCCTATTATCAATCATTGCTTTCGCTTTTGGACTAGGAGTTGATGTGGAAAGTTTCAACCAGGTTGTGTTCATATTCAAACTTCCACAGGACTGTGTCAGAAACAGGGGGGATAGTTATTCCCATGAAGAGCTAGTCCATTATTATGAGCTTGTTACATCATCCTCGGTGCTCTTTCCGGGTGTTTCCAGCATTTCAGACAAGTAGCACATTCAACATCATGACTCGTGAGTCATATTCTCAATATCAGCTTGTTACAGTGCATAATGAGCTATAGTCAGCTGTGGAATTGCAGGACATTCCCACAAAGAAGTTCTTTCTTCGACCTATCCAGATGGACATACCGATTGGTCCCATGGTGGAGGATGAGCTCCGTGATCGTGGACTGCTTCAGAGAAGAGATATCCGATGACATCCTTGGTGCTCTTGCCCTCTCTCAGGGTGTTTCCAGCCTTTCAAACAACTAGCACATTCAACATCATGACTGGTGAGCCATATTCCCAATATCAGCTTGTTACAGTGCATAATGAGCCATTGTCAGATGTGGAATTACAGGAGATTCCCACAAAGAAGTTCTATCTTCGACCAATCCAGATGGACATACCGATTGGCCACGTGGTGGAGGCTGAGCTCAGTGATGGTGGACTGCTTCAGAGAAGAGATACCCATTGAGGCTGTTACGATCATGAAGAGAGTCGCTGAGGGAAAGCTGGAGACTGAACGGGAGCTCATCACCTCAGCAATATCAGAGAAACTAGAAGAGTGTTTCTCAGACTTCACAGAGAATCCTGTGGTGATGAGCTGTGAAGTGTTCCACCATACCAGCTGGCCATTCCATTGCAGCAAGTTGTCTACATATGGAGCAGATGGAGTGGTCCTCTTTCTTGACCACTTCAGGGTGCCACTAGAAGCGCAGCAGGTCATCCTGATGGGAGCGTAGCACGAGTGGGGACAGCTCCAAAGTCCATATTGCCACCAACTACCAGGATATTGAGACATTTGTGAACAGTCCTGATGTTGTGATTTTAGTTTATACTCAAAATGTGCATTCATTAAATATTTGTAGAATCTGTCTCTCTTCAGGATTTCATAGCGGAGGATATCGATATCCTCATCTGATGTACGCAAGTTCATCATCTCAACGTGTGGCCAATTTCCAGCACAAAAAATGGACGGAGGGAAGATGGGGTTTAGGGTATTGAGCCAGGGACCTCCGAAGAGACAGGAGAGCACTTATTCGTTCTGTCACTCAAGGCTTTCCTCAATAAGGGGAGATGACAATGTGACTTGACAGACATTTGAAGGTATCCGTGACATTGCCTGAATGCATTAGCAAGAACTGAAGAAGGAAGCAAGCGAGAAAGCCTATAATATGAAGTATAGGAAGTCAGAAAAATATATTGTGAGGGGGCTGCAAGAAGTGTGGCCAATACTTTGAACACAGTACGGACTGAGCATCTACGAAACATCCATCCTCGATTGTATACATGTAGCAAATGCTAGTGAGTTGAACCTGTGTATACTATGATGATAGTACCACAGGCCAGTAACTACTAACTAACAGAGAATGTTTCCATGATTTCACCAGTAGCCATCATGCATTGTATTCATTCGTTTGTGTCAGACCTGGAAGTGTAGATAATTACTTCCAAGAGTGGAAGATTTTTTTCCTCTACAGATGCACGCGTATAGTGCAAACATCAAGAGGTGATGGGTAAATTATTGAGACCAGCTGCTATCAAGGATGCCAGCAGCTTGACAGACATAGACCATGAATCCAAAGAGAACAAGCTCTCCGGTAAGAAACTGTCAGAACCCGTATTCAGCATCACCACCAAAAGTCTGCTGTCAGTTGAACAAGACTCTTTCCCCATTACAGATGACAACTTGGAGATTGTCTCCACAACCCAGACCAAGCTGAACCGATTGCTTGAGGCTGGTGACTCAGTCTAGGAAGGCAATGGATTTGTCCTTTTTGATGGACGATGGATTCAATTATTCAAGGAGGGTGTAAATGGACCTGATGGTCTTCCTTCTGCAGTGTTATCATGCCTGGGATTTGGCTTATCCAATCCAATACCAGGTGCTCAGATTCTTACAAGTATACCTACTTGGGGACACCAGGTCCCATTCCAAGAGGTCAGCAAATTTGTCTAGATTTCAAAAGCAGCTTGAGAACATCCAAAATGAGGTCTAGAGCCCAACTCCTCGAGTCCCTGTACCAAGGCCACCCTGCCTTGGAAAGTGTGAATTGAATGGGAAATGGGAGTTGTTGTAACAAGTATGGGGAAGTGAGCTAAGACTGGTAATTGAGTTTAACAAAGAACAAACGGGAAAGTGAGGTAAACTTGAACAGAGAAACAGGAACGTGAGTAGGAAATTGGAAAGAGGTCATGGACTTCAATATACCAAACACATTTTTACAGACTTTTGGAATGGATTGTAATAAGACTGGCGGGAATTTACTCATCCAGCTTCACATTCAGTTGATCATCTTCAATTTTATTATACTATTATTGGCCTCATCAATTACACTCCCCTACTCTGATTATGTATGCAGAACACCATACCTATTGACAAGAACCCTGTGGTTCATAACATTCAGCATGTGGTGGTTAAGACAAAACTGCCAAACAGTGAGAGTACTTTTGAATTAATTTCTGAGGAGCCTCTTGATGAGAAAGAACTCACTGACAGTTATTGTCTATTGTCAAGTCTTAAGGTCTAACACCTTTGCACAAGCATTTCAATATGTATCACACTAACACAGAAAATTACATTCAACAAGAGATTTGTGATGGCTTTGGAGTTAGCAATGGATGCAATCGGGTCCCTATTCTCAGCTATTGCTTTTGGACCAGGAGTTGATGTAAGAGGTGTCAACCAAATTGTGTTATTCAAACCTCCACAGTAATTGGATGACTATGTGCAGTTGTCAGGGGGAGGGGGCAAAGATGGTATGCAGAGCTCAATGATAGTGGACCACCTCAGGGAAGAAATGTCAGATGAGACGATATGTTTAATAGCAAGTTATCGCAACTCCAAAAGATGCGGCATTACCAATATCTCATCATTATTACCATATGCATTAATCATATGGAATTGATTATGGAATTGCTAAAGGTATAAAGTGGGCAAATCAGGATTTCATTAACATGGATATCACACAGTGGGTAAGCCATACATGAACATATTCGTCAATGCAGTGAATGATAATGGAACAGCCGGCAATCACTATACCATTCTACCCACAGGTCTTTGAAGTGAAGACAGTGCCCAATTGGAAAAGGACCGACGGTCAGGTGAAAGAGGCGAACACCTCAGCGACAATAGACATAAAGCTCTGGAATGAAAGTGGCGACCTCATCCATCATCAACATGAAGGACCCCTTGTAACTGTCGAAAATCGGACAGTGAATGAATGGGAGGACGATAAGCAGTTGCAAAATACTGTGAAAATCATGCCTTTTGATTTACACACATTGGCACGTGTGGGCAAAACCCACCACACAACTGGAGTATTCCATCACAATAAATGGATTCAACCATGCCAAAAACCGGCATCATCTTCCAACCAACAGGGATATGCCTGTAAAACGCAATATACATGACAAGAATACTATGTGTGATCATTTAGATCACTGTAGTGTACAGGTGTCATGCATGCCACCTATGCAGTGATTCGTTAACAACATGGAAACATTCAATCCAAACATCCAGTAATGAAAGGGATGAAAACATCACTATTTCAGTATGCAGATTGAGCATCAGCAAATCCTGGTTCTTACTCAAAGGAACCTACATTATTTTGATGTGTAGCCACGTTCTCGCACAGGAAATGGTAGGGAAAATGTGGCTTTAGGTATTGACCCAGAGACCTCTTAGGAGACGGGAGAGCAGTTATTCGGTCTGCCACCAAAAGACCATGCACATACCTAACAGGTAACAGATGAAACAGAAAGTGTCAAAATGAATCTTGTGCCCTGGTCTCACAGGGCAATACCATGAACATGCTTGGGTGGGACCACAGCTTAAAACATGGGATATGTCTGGTATGGTTTTGAATGAAGGGTATCTTCTGTAAAACAGTGTCCTCAAATCTAGATAGGAGTGTGATGAGCTACAGACTACATATGCAGGGGGGAGTGTCCTGTCCAATCAGCCAATGATGGACTTTGGACCCACTTTTATTATACAATAGTTGCAGGCTGTGATCTAATTTGAAATATTTTTGGCACAATTCTTTTTCCTAATGGAAAATGCAAACAAAGCATTCAGAGGAGGAGAAAAACCTCTCCCAACATCTTGCTCCTTGGTGCGATCGTGATGGTTCTGCCTATTTCCAGCGCTGTACAATTGACCAATGATGGACTTTGGACCAACCTTCATTATGCAACATTTGTTAATTTTCCTGACAGAAAATGCGAACAAAGCATTCAGAGGAGGCATTGCCGTCCACTCTGAGGGGTATCCTGGAGGCCCGACTCGCAGTAAAAAAGCCACACCTCTGTTCAAAGCACCACCAGCAAAGAGAACCCTGACAGATGATGACAACGAAGAGTCGGAAGAGTGGTCGAGCGGTATCAGTGACGCTCGCCAGAACAATGGGTCCGGTTTGCTCCGGGTTCGATTCCCACAAACACCATCAGGCGCTTTTCTCCAGTGGTGGCTGTACTCA
>JAUOBX010015344.1:0-14277 GCA_032360705.1 Eupentacta quinquesemita
GTCAGAAAAATGTGATATAATGACGATGACAAAGCGAATATTATGCAAACATAAAGCAGTCCTGACGATGGAGCTATATGACGCAAATGCAATACAGATAATCACAATAAGTCTTGACAGAAATGACAAAATAAATACCTTCATTTCAATATACTCCCTCGAAGCCCTTTTTATTTACTTCGAATTTATTTTTTGATAATCAATGAGTAGCTACATTGCTTGTGGCGATGACTGCGAACGAAAGTTGAGAATTGTCGGAAGCATTAGGGAATTTTTTATGTATCACTTGAATGCTAGAAATGTGCCAGCGATCATGTGGAATTGTAGATGTGATCTAACAGAGGTACACCCAATTTGTATTATTGGATACACATTGGCAACAAAAACAAGTCGCAAATATATAATGCTCAACGCGGAAGACTTGCAGCCATTGATCAATATTGCCTACTAACAATACCATGGTGGAGACGTATTTCACGATTCTAATTGCGACAAATGTCTAAATTAGTGCAATTTTAAATGAGGGCGACTGCATTATACGGGAGCTGATGATGGCATTACACGTGCTGTACGTACACCAATAAAAATAGTTATCGTGCAGATCACTATAGAAAAAGCCAGTGAAATAATAGAGCAAGATTGTTGTATTCTACAAAATCTTGAAGTCGAGTCACCGCCATTTCAAGCATGGACTATTACATCAGA
This sequence comes from Eupentacta quinquesemita, assembly GCA_032360705.1. Lineage (NCBI taxonomy): Eukaryota > Metazoa > Echinodermata > Holothuroidea > Dendrochirotida > Sclerodactylidae > Eupentacta > Eupentacta quinquesemita. The sequence goes on from JAUOBX010015344.1 coordinate 706, forward strand.
TGATATAATGAACTATGTAGACGGAACGTTGTGGCTGTACGTATACGTATGCTCTGCTTGATGTCATTATTTATTTGTCTACCTGGCAGCCTGGGGAATTGGGTTCCACACATGTCTGTATTGATGGATTACTGGATGAAGAAACAATCTTATTTAGATATTGACAGCAAATAAATCCAGTTCCATCAATCAAACACACTATAAATGATATTGCCTACACTTCGGCGTATCAGCAAATATAGAATTAGAAATTTGTGTCATAAATTACGTTAAAGGGTCAATGCTTTGTATTTTCTTGTCCTGAACTTTTCAAGTTCGGATGTCCCAATGAAAAACAATCATGATTGAAACAGGTCACTTTGAGTGAGGTTAGTGAATTCAGGTATTCTGTAAACTATGTAAAAGGCAAAATGTTGTATGACTGTATACTAAAGACGGAATGTAATACGGAATAGCAAAACACTCTTCAAATTATGTTGGTTATCAGCTACATAATATTGAATGTTCCATTTTGTGCAACAGTTCATAATATTCCATTCGTCGGACTCAATTGAGCCTCGCCCATTCAGTGGTTCAATGTTTAAAATCTCTCAATATTTGAATACGCCTGCTTGGATATGTAGTAGCCTACGATGTTTGAACTTTCTCAATATTTTGACAATCTCTTGGAACATTTGTTATATCTGGAATTTATATTGGCAATACCCTTGTATCGATTCCTGTTCTAATAACTATCTTATTTGTCTGCATGTTTTTGATCATCACCTCCAATGGGATAAATGTACCATTCCTCGCAATTATCAGCCGTTACTACCCTGACGGCATCGACAAGTGCCTTATACACCCATATTTCGTCTTGAATTCGCTGAGTGTCCTAATGATAATTAAAAGTTGCTCTTCCGCGAAACAGAGAGACAGTTTGTTTTAGATGTTACCGACTATAACAGTACCTTGTTTGTCACACGTTGCATTGACATATGAAGCCCGTTAGGAAGCTGCTCCTCCTGGCCGTTCCATTCTACCTATATATCCCGGAGAAATGATTTACGGATTCGCCTATGCATTGACATTTACGGAATCGATATTTGATGTGCTACAGGAATGATGTTCATCAATTCTGGGCAGTGTTATGGTGAGTTCACTTGGTGTGTGTCCGAGTCCGAGTCTGAGTACAAAGCTGCGAGTCCGAGTACGAGTCCGAGTACGAGTCCGAGTCCCAAGGTTTCATTATTTTGTTATAGGTACTTGAGAACAAACTCAATGCCTACGTTGACTGGGAGAGATGATCGCAAGCGGACAGAGAGGTCAATCAATGAATGACTCAGTATACATCGATAGTGTCAGCAGGGTGACCTGGTAAATGTTGGTATTGTACCAGCTGGTGTGTTTTTGCAGGTGGAGTGCTACACTATTTAGTTGATCCGTGTGATGGCTGTGATTAGTAATTGCTAGTGTCCATATGATGTTCTGTAAATATATCATCACCACCTAGGTTATATTGGAGGTAGTGGTATTAGTGTATTAACATCGTATAGTGGTGTGAGACTGCTTACGCGAATATTGGTTTGGTGTATCCCGTGACAATACATATGTCTTTCCATACTGTACATTCTGGACAAGTAAGTCCTGTGAATGACATGTTTGCTAGACAAGCATGATTTGCATGACATATGCTATCCTGTGAGGTACCGACTGCTACTGTATAATCGAAGTTAAATTAATTATTGTTCGCTAAGTAGGGAGTCTATGTTATACTAATAAGATTTACGTTGTGGTATGGGGAGTTAGTCGACTTTTTTGCTGCAAGAATCGATGTATTTTAATACTGCTTTCTACGCTTTCACTATACGACATTTTACAGTGAAGAATAAATCGGTCCAATACACCCTCGTTCCCGGCTGAATTTTGCGTCTCGACTGTTTATTCTCCGGTAAAAGTCCCACAACTGCGCTTCATCCCTTCAACATGATATATATCTAACTGCGTTTTCTACGAATCAGTAAGATTCATTTCAATCGTTCAAACTGACATCTCGTATACTTATCTGATACATCAATTTGATGTGTTTCTTTTAAATTGACCAGCAGACGACTGATGAAATTGGACCCAGTGGAATTGATAGTGAACAGATAGATAGACAGCTAAACAAATATACTGGAATATAAGAACAACCTTGGATAAGATAACAGCAGACAATACAAGTAAGGTCAGTTATAACTACACGTAACAGCTGCTTCGAAAATCCTTGATCAATCATCCGAATAGGGTGTTCTGGGATCCGGTCAGGCATGGACGCTACTCTGATACTGGGACTTGTTAGGGGAATCATCTACGCTTCCCAGTAATGAGCACAACCCTTCCTAGATATATTCTTCCGACTATGCATTGGTCTCGTCGGGAAATTTCCAAGAAAAAATGTATATTTGCGTTGATAGAAAGACATAATCAATCACCAGCGTCATTCAACAAATCATCAAATCACCAGCGCCTATCGGTAATGCCAGCAACGTAACCTGGAAGGATATTTTTTTGTCACAACTTGTTGGCGTGTGGTTAGTATCAATAGGAATATCAATGTATGGTGACTGATTGCTCCAGTTTCACCCATTCGGCGATGGATGAAGGGAATTATTACCATGGATACATCATCACGCGTTCTAGATGTTCCCGTCGAGTCGGTATACCCTAGGCAGCCATATATAGGCGATTACAATGAAACACGACGTCGCATCACTGCACTGCGCCGTTGTAGATCCCCTAAACTAATCGTCTATGAGCCCAATAGTAATATTGTGAACATTTTTACATTTTGATGTGATATTTCTTTCTTATACTTCGATAAATAAATAATTGTTAATGTTTCGGCGAATGGTGTCTGTATGAATGTACGGAGGCCACTCCATTGAACACAGCCGGCGGTTCCGTCGGCGTGTTCACTACTTGATTACCCAGTAGCTGAGATGGATAACATGGTTCGCAGATTATATACTGCACTGAAGCCACTGATAGATCACGAAAGATTCTCGAAATACCGCTGCAGCAGGGGATGTGGGATTCGGGTTCTATATCCGATGAACAATGTACATTGACAATCTCTGAAGAGTATATGCTACAGGAATAACATATATGTCACGGATGCTCAGTCTGATCAAGTTCAGTCGTGACCGTGAGGGTTGCAATGACTTTCACTCGTAATTATCAAATAGAATAACTCAGCTGATGTAATTAGTTCGATGTACTGCATCAATACGTGAAGTAACTGTTTGTTACGCCCCCAATAGTAATGTATACTGATTGAGTGTCATGTTAGTGAGCGATATGAGTGTGGTACTGATCAACTGATATAGACTCTATTGAACTAGCCTATAAACACACAATAGTGAAAGTGACGCAGTGCCGAATTAGGGAGATACCTAAACAATACAATGTAGGAATTACATAAAACCGCATTTGCAGAGCTGGTATTTATGTAAATTGTCTTGTTCAATTTGAGAAAGTCTAACCAGAGGCTAATAATTACATATATCGAATGGGATCATCAATGGCGAATTGAGACAAAGTGACGGTTTTTATGCAGGTGAAACTATGGGAAGTGCTTGTGGCCGTTTGAGGAGAAAGTTATCATTACTTGAAGGATTTCACAAGGATCTTCATATCCAAGGCAATTATTATAGAGAGTTGAAAACTAATCATACCAGTCCAAACTCGACGCTCATACGAATTTCCGTTACAGAATTACAGGTTCGTGCCATGGTTATTGTGCAATACGAAAGACATCCCATCATGCAAGATTCATTGTTGTCACAGTTGTACAAATTTGCTATATCTTTTGTTTTCTTTAGATATGTATTGATACCCAACGAGGTAATATATATATAATATATAATAGGAAAAATCGTGCATTCTAAAATTAGGCAACTGTAACATTCTGAGTATAGTGCGCAATTTGGGATCTCCAATTGCAATTGCTGAAATTGTTAGTGTTTTGGGGAAAAGTCAAGGAACATATCTACGACATAACCCAACTTACGGAAATTCATGTTCGTGTCGGTTGAAAGAGATACCTGACTAACTCAGATTATTGTTTCGTTTAATTTTCTTTTTCTCTCATAGGAAAAAATAATCGGGCGAACTTGCCAAACAGCCAGAGAGCAGAGCCAATTACCTATCACATTGCAGTATTTGCAGACACGACCTGTCTTCTATGTGATAACTTAAGATTAATTTCTCAGCTTCATCTTTCCTAAGTTGCTGATATGCCTCTACGTAATAACGTAAATGCTCTCCCAATTCTCTTTCATCTGGCGCTCAGAGGACATACTCAACTGTATTTCACAGATGGCCATAGACAATTCCGTCACACTTCTATGCCAATCCAACATGTGTTGTACAATGCTTACGATTATGGCGCCGTCCCACTCGACATAATATTACAGATGTTGAATACATTTCCGATAAGAACCTGTCATCAGGTTATTCCGGCTCTGCATTTCTGACGAGTGGAAGATAATTATAATGATATTACCATTGAAAATAGATCGATTTTGTAACTCTATTATCAGATATAGTACATGTCGGCTATTCGAATCCAGTTTGCATTTTTTATCACTGCTTTTCAGTGTGCCTGGACGAATTGAATGTTACTATAAATGTTTATGGAAAATCGTACATTCATATCACATTAAATGTCAAGAGAGAGAGGGAGGGAAGAGGGAGAGTATCAGAAAAATATTCACGGCAAAGCGATGCTCACAGAGATGTATATACACAAATAGATATGCTGGATATACGCCCAAATCTGTTTGCAGACGCAAAACGTGAACACTAACCTTGTTTACAACGATGTACATAATTGAAGACGCAAGAATAATATACAGCTTGGAGTGATTCTACGTGAAGCTCCGTGTAACGATCTTTGTAACTAATCCCCATTTGCCGTGCGTTTGTGCGAAATGAAATTTGGTATAAATATGTGTATATTTACATTGTTATTTAACAAATGTTAACATAAGAGTGAGTGAGAGACCCAGAAAAACAAGTAAACGAGTATACAAGTATAAAACTGATTACCGAGAAGGGCTGATTACATTGAATAAATAAGAAAATGTCAGTAGGAATAGGATAATTATATTTCATTCACCTACAACATTTACGCATCTTTCCTTACTCTGGCATTATTCCTAAGTGATCGATGACAATGAATAATCACACACTTTTAGGTAATTGCTGGGTACGTATGTTGAAATTGATGTGAAAATCGTAATAAGCCCTGTGTGTATTTATTTGATTATTTTTCAGTTTTATGTAAGCTTATTCATCATAGATGGTCGCATCACGTTGTGCTGTTGCTTTACTGGGTGTCAATAGTTACAGTCACATTAAGTGCAACACGCTGTGATCATAGTGCATTAGCTATTTCACCAATGAAACGTTCATATAGTTTATATAACCCCCTCCGGGCCTTATTAGTATTCACCTGTTCCTTTTACAGTACCATGCATGAATAATCATTGGTTTTGCAAGAAAAAATACACACTCAGTATTTTCATATATAATACCAACGGTCATTCATTCTCGGTATATGAACCGGCTAGTAACCACTAACGGTCAAACTATCTCCTGAAGGTTGAAGAACCCAGTGTATCCGTCACGTCCATCAGTGTTAGTGTGTCATAGTATAAAATACCGAAGGAGTTTAGGAACGCTATATTTTTGGTATACCGTCACAGTAGAAAATGTCACAGTTCGTGGTAATCTAATATGGTATAACAATGAAACGTACTCTCGTATTAGTGCTGTCTATACATGACAATGTCTCTCATAACATAACTTCGATCATATTTAACTACGATATATATTATACTCCATGCTCAGTATACCTCATGATATCTCTATATACAGAAATATTCGAAGACGCTTTGTATTGTCGGGCAAGTGATCTGTATATAAGACCGTTTTGCTAGTATGTGTGGCATCAAGTAACATTATTCTAATTGGTGGTCCCTTATTTGAATTCTACCGGAGTTTGGGATATATGCGATATGTTTTTGATAGGAGGTCCGTTCAATTTATTTTCCGGAGTCAATATGTGTCACGTGTATTTACCATTTATATTAAACAAGCTTATATCAGACTTTTGGCCTATACTACAAAGTCTGTATAATTTATAGCGGTACCAGCTACATTGCAGTTATTCGACCTTCTTGCATGTGTGGTTCCAATCGCATCAAGGACATTGGCAGTCGTAGGCGTATATTTAACGCCTTGTGGTTGCATATATTCTCCAAATAGCTCACCAGATGAATGCACACGACATCATTATATGTAGGCTAATACACGCTCAGAGTATACCGATAGGGAACCAAGCAATGTTTTAAACTATTACAGATTCTCATTCAGTGGATAATTGGGAGCATAGTACCAGATTCCAGCCAGTTGGACGTTGTATGATGTCCTTGCGAAATGGTGACGAACCTGCGCCATGATATATTTTCCACAAGGTTGTCAGTAGTGCTGTGAGTCGCTACGAGTACTATTCTGCACAGTTCGTGGGAGCGGAGGGGGCGGGGTCGGGTAGCAAGCCTACAACCGTCACATGGCCTCATTTACGATTCGGCGGTGATAGTATGGTTATCTATTATATCTACAGTGAAAACAGCTAATATACTAGCAACACCAACTGCCCAGAATGGTTAATTTTGATCAATACCGCTGACGCGGATACGTGGTAAACTGCTCAATAATATACCTCGGCATCAGCCATCAGGAAAGTTGCTGCTACGGATAGTTCACACTCTGAAGCAGGGCGAGGTTTGGAACAGTGATGCTGTATTCCCATGATAGTCATGATGCAGAATAGATGCGGTAAAAGTGTCATATGGTTCTGAATCGGCCATGATTGAGCATACTGGTATCGGGTAAATATAAGTTCTGACCTAGGACCCGATCCATTCACTGTCATAAAAAGGGATAAGAATGTCAGTTACATTTGATGTATGTAGGCCTATAGCATTTACGCTCGATAATATGCGTAGTAAATTAGTATCGCTGCACGCTGCACGTTCCATACTCCATGGCGGTTGCTATATACGGTGTCGCAAATGTTCCAGAATATATCAATTTAAATTGGCTGTTGCGAGGAGGGCAGGCAGAGAGATGGGCCACAAACGCTCGCAAGAAGTTGCAAGAAATGGAAGACATAAAGTAAGGGGTAATGAGGAGAATGAAAACATGTTAATCGGTAATCGTGAACAAGCATAAAATTACCTAATATTATAAATGTGTTTTCATAATTACCAATGTTCTTCAGAGCAGCACACAATTATATTTTTCTGCGATCACATTATTTTTCCAAATGGGTAGGCATGTCTCTTTTTCAATAATTATGTCATTATTATGGCTGGGATGAATACGGAGCGCAAGTATATTATATGACAGTCGTGCTGGTCATCACATTCTGTACTTGTATCATACAATCAAGCAGGTGATGGGACTAGGCGATAGGCCGTATATGAGTTGTGATTCACACACCTACATATGCCAACAGCAAATGATGAATCCGCGCGCACCAATAGAACGCGCGGTAATCACAGACCAGTCAAAGAACACATTGAACAATGAATGATCACTTAAACGCCGTGTGGTGGGAGTCATACATGATAGATCATCACGCGTCATCTCTTTAAATTTATCTGAAGTCAAGTTGATTATTCCTACATTGCTCTATATTTCCAATAACCCGAGCCAACATTCGTGAGCGAAAAAAACTCCATGCATCATAAACTTTTCTCCATTGATAAAGAATCATAGATATATGACGGTGTATGATTGTTTCTTTTTATTTGTAATCCCTTCAACATGACAATGAAACACAACATGACCATACGAATAAAATGTGAATACGCAAATCCCCATGATGTCATCCGAATCATGTCATCATAGAATACTAGTTATTTATCAGATATTAACCCTCTGACTACCACTGTTGGAATTTTCCCAACGTTTGAGCCTCGATAATTATCTCTTTACTGCCCGACGTAGGATATACGCTACAGAGCTCTCCTCGGTCTGACGCGGCGCTCGAAACTGAAATAGTTGCCCCATAATTGCGCTGAGTGGTTGCGGGGGCACGGGGCATGACGTACGTAAGCCTCGCCTGGCTAATCCGACCTGGTTATCCGAGGGTTGAACAACCATCAGAATACGTCGTACACTGTCTATGGAGGTTTTGCATCAACTATATAGTATTTGTGGACCACTAGTCACTTGTCAAATGTCAGATTGTTAAGACTGCCGACGAATATTGGACGTATGTCATATGTTTTCCAGCAAGTGCTGTCAAAAAGGAAGATCACGGTCATGAATCGATGCGATATTGGGGTGAATACAATATATATATCATCAGGCAATATACTCAATAGATGGTTCCCAAATGTCGAATGTATATGAAGTTACTGGTCATCGACCATGTGTCTCCAGAGGCCAGACATCTTCAGATGATTATCGGTATTGAGTAAATGTTGCGTATTATGCACCTATGTTCTTCCGAGTCATATATCTCAACCTCAATATCGAAATTATACCATGCTTCATTTGTCCTGTCTAATTGTGCATATCAGTACTAATTTGTTTTGTAAACTGCAATTTTCATTTGAGGGAATCAGAGGAAATGGAAAAAATACTACCGCCTTACCACTCAACGGAGGCACAATATGGTCTTAATGTTTCATCGATCTCAATTTTGACGTTCGATAGGAATGTATTTTTGGAGACATACATAGATAAATGAATAAATATGACAGGACAGATTGCTAAGTCGATACGTCTATTGGTCGACATGTAGATAGATGAAGAGATTGATAGATATATAGATACCCATGTGATAATGCTGCAGTGTGAGGTATGCTCAAATAATAATGATAATGAATGATATTTATAAAGGGCTTTCCAATAAAACTCGAAGCGATGTACAGGGTAAAAACACAGTACAAAAATAGAGGAAATGATACGAAAGGCACCATAGAAACAGCAGTAAAAGACAGTGTAATAATATGTGACTAATAGAAGAAAAAAAGTCACTATGTCTTATCAGATCACCTTTGATAACACACAGAATGCGAACTAACCACGGTGATGTTACAGTTATATACATTCTAACCATGACAACATTTTGCCATGCTCCTGAAACACATACATCCCTGTATAATCGGGTTGTTACACGGTGCTCGATATTATAACTACATTATGTGGCAATCCGTCGCTTTAAGTTAGAGATACCTCCACCGAGGTTGGATTCGAATAGAAAAACAGTTAGATGGTCCCCACGATAAGCATAATAACATAATTCTGAACAGGCTCACAGTGAAATTGATCCTTGAAGTGTTCATGATCGGATACATTCCGTGTTATAAGTGACGAGTATGCTATACTCGAATATTCTCTTTTTCCCCATTATGTGATTCCCATGGTGTGACCATGTAACATGGAGTGTTAATGTTAATAGCTAACTTATTGACTTATTCTTCTCCTTCGTTTCCTCCGGCCGCCGTCACCACTGATAATTGGCTTTCACTTCAACGCATCTACTTCCAAGCAGCTCGGTTCCGAGCAGAGTACTTAGCTTCCACGATGCTCAACTCTGCCCATTCCCTGAGGTTGCCATACCATTGCTTCTTTTGACGTCCAATTTTCTACTTTTTTTCAACCTTCCCAAAATATTACTTGGAGTGTCAATGCACTACCAAGTTTTCAAGGTAAGATTAGTTTCTGCTTACTATTTATCCAAACAAATGTCAAAAAATTCTCAAAAACAACTATCACAATTTTCTCAAAATCCACATTTCATCAGCGAGCAGTCAGTTTTCGTCTGATTCAGTCAGAACCCAGCCCTCCAAGCCATAAAGGAGTTCGTTTCATACCCGGAGTTTGACAAGCTATCATTCCATATTCCTTGGAGGTTTGCATTTTTTTTCCACTCCTGGCTTTGATGTCAATTGTGTAGTTTGCGTTCAGGTTTGCTATTGAATCATTAACTATTGAACATACTTTTTTGAGCATATTTTAACAATATATATTTGGTGTAATTTTGGTCGTTTTCTCGCTGGCTTAGATTCCACTGCTAGTGTCTTCGTAGCTTCTGCAACCTATATAAATCAGGATGATATAACAGTTTATGTCTCACAGCAGTATAGATAACTGTCAATGAATTTTTTTAACAGTGTAACATTCAGGAAGCCATTTCATAGGTCTAATGTGTATGAGATTAAAGTGGATGTGTTATTATTGGTCGCTTTCATCGCTTTCATGCATATTGGGGCGTTTGAGGAACTGTTGTAAACATGGTAGCGGGGATGCAACGTGACGCGGTAGTGTATTCGAAGTATTTTTGTCATAAAGGTTATCGTTATCGAAATATCTTCTACACAAGTTTCTTCTATATAACAAGTATAACGGATCAGTCGAACCGGAACACATGAAACAAGGATAGTATCAACTTATACACTGCGGAATCTGTCATAAAATTTGAATAAATTAGTTGTAGGGATTTGAGTGGTGAGCTTCCGTTTAGTTTCAAAAGTGCGTCATCCCATAGGTAAGATATGAAGCTATAATTATTCCAGATGTAGAACGGTGGGTTAGATTGGGCATTAATAGAAGGATAGTAACGAAAATACATTATTCATTCCAGAATATTATCTTGCCTAATTATTTCGTCTAGTTATGTGTCGAGGAAGTTGCGTTGCGCACTATTCCATAGACATGATTACACATACACCCTAGCCAGAATACCCTATGACAAATTATGAAGCAGATATGAACAAAATAATAAAAACGCTTCAAAGTCTTTACTCTCAGATTATGTGAAATCCATATGTCGGAGATCGACAAATCAGCCGTGGACTGTACAATGATGGATCAGTATAATCCAAAAGAACGGTCTGTATTCTCAAAACATTCAAGGGAAGCAATAAACATGAATGATGTCTTTAATGCCAGGCGGTGAAAAATGTTGTTTATGATGGATCCGAAGGCGCCATCCATCGGAAGATAACCAGAAATAAGTTTTTTCATTCCTCGCATCGCTTTATAATTCCTCTGACAGAGCTAGCATACGTACGTGAGGATAACATGTTCGGGACTCCACTGTAATCTAAAACGTCACACCTCGCATCTGGAACATCATCAGCTGGAACACCATTCTCATTATTTAGTGTAATTGCAACTTTCAAGTTTCAAGTTTTACCACCTTCCATAGAATGAAAACACACATCATAGTGATTCACTTCAATATTCTAGAAAACAACTTCTGTTGATTTCCGGATGAAACTCAGATTGAGATGTGATCAGTTGATTGAGATGTGAGGCAGAACTCGTATATGGCCAGCTGGCTTTTCCAGTGTGCCATTGGGCAAGAACCTCTATCTCCAATGCCTCCACGTCTCACACGAGTAGGATCGGTGGCATCGTGACATCGACATGGGATTATTAACGACGGTGACTATTTCGTGTGGAGTACGTGTTATCTACAAAGCGCTTCGGTACAGACATTAATCCGATATGGCGCGATATAAATGCTGGATAATAATGATAATGGTTCAACTTATGATGAATAACTGAGCCACGATAGTATGTTATTGAATGTTTAGTCCCAAACTTACTATTGTAGTCTTGGGCGGACGAACTCGCCCACACTATAGCTATCTGCTGTTATCATAACACAATGATTTGTTATTCTCTACAGGAGATTATAATTGGCGTCCACTACGTTATTGGATTACATAACATATTATGTAACATATTATGTGATATAGACATAGTAACGGCATGATATACTGCAGGTCTAGACACGAACGTTCCTAATAGTTGCCCGTTACTTCACTATAGTGATGCTATTAGGTTTTCAAGTAGCGAAAAAGAGCCCATCCCCTATCACCACAGAGTCAGTACCAGACTTGTCACTAGAGCAAGGTTGAATCTGGCCAGAATGAGAGGAGGTTATATTGGAGCTCTGGCTGAAGATAAACACTTGGTATTCAAAATACCATTACCCGTGCTCGGAATTGAACAATCAAACCTATCTTTTAGTCGTCAAAATGTCAATCTCAAAACATGGAACACAGTGGGATGTTTGTCTTACACCATTGCCAATGGGGATCACGATAGTCACAATCTCAGAGAGTTTATGTAACCCTGTGATCATAACAGCAGCTCACCACCACTGACGTCACAAACCTTAAACCGTGTGCTGCGCAGGAGTAACCAGGTTTTACCTCAGGCTCATATTAATGTTCAATTGAGATTCAACAAAATATCATGCCTTCTCGAAATTCATTGAATGTAGATTCAAATTATCATCGTCCAATATAAATGGCACGTGCTACCTATTTTGGCCTTGGACAGCGAGAAAAACAAATTTGATCCGCTATCTCGAAATGAAAAGTACCATATAATAAAGCTGCATCCAATTGTGCAGAGCAGTGGAAAATGTGTCTCTCAACTGCCATCATGATAGATAAATAAATGATATATACATATGATCAAAAAAGATTCAATTACCCCTTGGTACTCGATTGAACAAAATTCCGTTCATTGAAATTGAATTTTGCGCGGATACTTGATCGAGGGTGGTTGTCGATATAATATTTCATATCATTATACAGATGATGATATTGCAGCCAATCGGTCGTGCCAGTAATAACTTATTAGAGGTTCCAGTGCTTACTGAAGAATGTAGGTATATATTGGAAAACATTTTTGAAGTAAACTAACGGTTTTGTGAAACATGGCAACAGTGAGTAACTGGCTATATTTGAACAAACTGCAACGTGTATTTGTCCTTGCCTAAAAACTATCCAGAGTGGTCGTGGTGTAGTGGTTTGTCCACTCGTGGGTTCGAGTCTCGGCTCAAACATTTATTTGAAGCGCCCCTACTGTCAACCTATATGTGAAATGTGGACCCGTGAGGAACCCGAGTACAACCGGTGCTGATATATACGCTGCTGCAACAATCTCTACGTGATTCTTGGAGTACGTACCTGGTTCCGATGAGCGGGGGTAATGATTGGTAAGAGCATTATTATTATTTATCACTCATAATCAATTTTACTCAGGTATGAGCTCGGGTGTACAGGTAATTTGGCATACGATTTTTTCAAGCAATCGTGATGTATTCGAATGTATGCAGGTATGCCCCACATGGAAGATGCATCCTATATTGATTGGTAATGATCTGATATGGAGTGATGGATTCGTATAGAAAATCTAATAAATCAATCTAACTTGGTGTCGAAGATGACTTAAAGATACCTCAACTGACTAAACTCCGACGTATTCGTCGGGGCAAAAGTTGGCAATTCGATGGGCTAGATATTACAGTCAGTGTGATGTTCGAAAATTGAATAGATGTGGTGGAATGGTTGATTTGGCGAACCATAGAAGGGGTCGTGCTGCTCGTAATATGAAAGGTCGTATAGTAAGGTGATCTAGGGTCCTTCTAGGGATTAGGATTAGGGATTAGATGGTGGTGATGTGTCCAGGGGTAGTAGAACAGAGGTAGTGATTAGACAGGGTATT
>JAUOBX010015455.1:0-14276 GCA_032360705.1 Eupentacta quinquesemita
CCGGAGACGTGTCGCAGCCCTCTCTCTCTCTCTTTTCTATCGCTGCATCTTCTGGCATTGCTCATCTGAGGTCCACTCTATTATGCCTCCACCTTTTATCCCATCCCGTGTGACTCGGCTGACGAGCAGCATGCACCAATATGCTGCTTGCATTCCTGCGACCAGCTTTTCAAGTCTAGTATCAACGAGCTTTCTCTCACTACTCTCTTGTAACTCTTCCCTCTTTCTCCGGCGGGCCTCGTCATAGGTTCATATCTTGCCCGCCTTGCTCCCATGAAAAAAAATATTTGAACGACCCGCCAGTCGTGAGTAACTCAGCAGCATAGCGATTACGCCTGGTGGAATGTCACCCCGTTCACTTGCTGATCTCAACGTCAAATACTCCCCATTGTGGAAATGTTTCACGCTTAAACCGAAGTAATAATCATTCCGAAATATTCTGTATACTAATCCCAGAACAAATATTCCTCGGCTCTTCGAAAAATCACGACTTATTCAGAACGAGAACTGAACCCGATGTCCGATATTGTTGGTTTCTGAGATCAGGAAACGTGGTGTTAACTCGTCTATTTCTAAGAGCTGATGCAATTGCTAGGTAGTTAGATGTTTGGCTGTTATGCTCGTGGTTCTTGGGTCATAGTTACCATACCATCCATGATTAAGCACGCTTCATCGCTGTCCACATAGCTGCGTGCATGCTGAAGATATAGTATCACCAGAAGTGAAACAGGAAGAATATAGATCTTGAGGTAAGAACCGTTTTGTTACACAAGAGTCATTGCTGGAGAATAAAAAAATCAGAATATAGGCATACAAAGCTCTGTATGAATACCATACATCCTGCAAACGATGTGAGCACACATGGACTCCGATTTCAGTATTGAGCATTGGACATCACCACTTACCCGCCCAACTAACATAAATGTATATTGGGTGAAACTTAATCGTATATATGATGAACATTTCGGCCTTGGACAGTCAAACATTGGGTAATTAATATTAGATGGAATGTTGACATACTAACATGCTATTGTGCAATTATTAGGTCCCGAAGCTATAATATTCTAATGATTATCGTTTGGGTATACATCAATCGATCACAACATGTAAAGTCATGTACGATCATGCTCAATCATATGCATTATTTATTCCCGCGACAATGAATAGTAATGTATTCATTCTTTACTCGCGTAATTCCAGATAGTTTGTTTACGCATCTATCCAAAGTTCACATACCAACTTAGATTCAGGAGTTTCTGGACTCACATATCGATATTGAATATTGAATGTGCCTTTACCAATACTTGCCTCCTAAATATATGTATATATATATTTATATATATTGGATAAACAAATAAATTGTATATTTGTCGAATTCGTAAATTGTATGGACATTTTGGCCTCAGGTTGTTAAACATTAAGTATGATAAATATAAAAAATGGATGCGTGTTGATTTTCATACATGCTATTGTGCAATGATAAAGACATTAAGCCATACCATTCTGATGAGCCCTTTCTGGTAATCTCTTGAACATAGTTTAGTTATGTATATTATTAATTTCCTTTACTCTCCTAATTAAAAATTATTCAATTTTTACTCACGTAATTCCATTTTTCCTGGTTGCATTTATCGGGATTTCAAATAGCCCAAACATCAAGAAAATGATTAAACTCGTGAATTTGAGAACTGGACTTGAGACTACACGCCCTCCTAATCAGAATATATCTTCTGTGGGAAATTGATGTTAATTAGCAATTTGTGAGGTTTCATAAACATTCCGGCGTATCATCATCCTATAGCGATTATTCTAGTTGCCAAATATTACGCAGGTTATATCATGTATATATTTCGACTCACTAAAATGTAATCGTGCAGTGATAACATTATGAAGCCTTATTCTGATGACTTCCTTTTGATGTTGTGATGAATGTGTACATTGTTTTTTATGTCTTTCGACCTAGCATCTGTTATATTGTTTCGACAATCTTACATTTATTGTAAACAACTAGAAAAATAAATTACCAAAACAAATAAGGTATAAAAAGTAAATAAACGAATAAGCAAAGACAAAACGAAGATCGAGACTATCCTAACTCTGTAATTGCGGTGTGTGGTTGCAACAATCTGATACTGTTTATATAGCACAATGACACAATTGAGCCCTACTGGTAACTGATTACCAACACTGCTCGTCAATAGGATTTGAGATTATTCATAAAATTGTTTGTTATGACGCAGGCCTAACGACCATATCAAGTGATAATTTTCTGTCACACTGGGGCTAATTAGGTTCTCTTGCATCTATCATATTCCACGGATGTTATACCTGGAATAGCTGCTAAGATAAGAGTCAATATATCCCGTGCCATCGGCTTAGACGATCCGGCCATACGAAAATTGGAAAACTGTATATAATTCATTTGAGGCAAATAGCCTAATATGACGTGTTCCTCTAATGACACAATAAACTAAATGCCGGCATCTTCCAGAGGGGGTTTTCTAATAAAAATATAAAGTGATTATTGTAACAATGGAACGGACCATTAGTCACACCGGTTAGCGTTAGCATTAGTCAGCGGGTAGTTGTAGCCAATGTGAGTTTATTCTATATGTGAAAAACTTATTCTTGTTGATATTTGTTTTATTTCTCATTCTATTTATTCGTACGATTTTCGATTGGATTGAATGCGTTATAAGTACAGGGTAACTGAAATATATACCTGAAACACCTTGAACGAGAGACATTACTCTGCCATGTACTCGTATAGACGTGTGTACAGACTTATTTGATTCATCACAATAATAACATATCCAGCCACAACTGATTTTCGGCAAATTCATATCGAACACAGGACATATTTTCTCTTCAATAGTATTACTCCCTATACCGTGAACATTCACTACTATATATGATATATCGTTACCATATTATGCAATTTCAACGATTGTCAATAATTCGCATTGTGCGTGAAGTTTCACCAAACAGTAATTATTAATTCTATGTTCAACAATTCGTTCGTTCAATTGAGTTTTCAAGGATTGCAATTAGGTCAAAATAATGGATCATCACAATGCAGATATATGAACACATTTTTTTCCAGAAACCGTTAACCTGCGTCTTTTTACTTCTGACTCCCTTATGATATATTTTACTAATATATGTTCATGCTAGTATGGTATTATTAACACTCTAGCGTGTTACAATTATGTCTCCGACCTTCAATAATGTGGACCAAGTCAATCATTAAGACACATTGTTGAATTTTCAGAATCGCTACAATTTCGGACCTTTTTCTCCTCCGAGAGTCCACATTCAATTTATCCCAACTTTTGAACGCTTACGCAGTCTATATGTTTTCCTACTTTCTGCCCTTTTGAAAGGCACTGGGTTCATTATACAGTTAGATGAGGATGATGGTTAGTGTCCAGCGAGAATAGGAATGTAACACGCCTACCTTGTTTGTTTTAACTCTATTCGAGGAGAGAATGATTCGTCAATGTACATTCATTCCCCAACATGCTGTACACCATGTGCGGAGCCACCAGTTGAACCACATTCATAATATAGGCTAGATTACACAGCATGAGTAAAATGAATACTTTTGAGACAGATGTTTACATAAATGTCACATTGTACATTTTACTCGAAATGAGTCAGTAACTCTAACGTGAACTAAGTATATAACTGAATAGAACTAAATATACATATTTGATGTCAAAATTTCACTCGAAATTTATGGAGTCTGATACATTGGGGCGTAAGAGTGGATCGAGCAATGAAACGCAGATTCGCTATTTACGCCAAACATCGTAACAGTGACAACCTTTCAATATTCCACCATAGTATAGGCGGCCTATCAGTAACGTATCGTAACATCCTAAACAAGTCGGCAAACTATCAATAGTTCACGATCTGGCTTAGCAAACACATATTTTAGCTGGAGTGTTGTACCTGGCGACAGTGAATATACGTGCACCATGACAGAGTGACTGTGATGTATCAGGATTGCCTGATCGGTTAGCTCAAATTAATCGCAATGAAACAGCTACGGGCTATGAATCGTATATATAGAGATACGATCTCTATTTGATTGGAGGTAGTTCCCCGCGTAAATTATTTAAACACAATCGCGTTTGAAATCAAAATGATCCGAATAGGCATCATTTGAATTAACTTTACCTAGCTGAAAGAATGAAACTATAAGAAGACAATTATTAATATTTATCACAGATTCGTCACGAAATAACCGACCAACGTACTGCTGTTACACCATACACGCGCAGAATCCTCGGATTGTGTTGTTTTCCAGTAGCTGCAGGTTTGCTCTTTCTAGAGAAAACTCGAACTCAGTCTACTGGTATAGGCCTACTATTCATGAGCCAAATCTAAAATCTTACGGGAAACCAACTAACGATAAGGACTTAGCCATAATATAGACTCTATAGAGCTAAAATCACACCTTCCGAACATTCGACAGAGCGTGTAAGCTGTATGAATCGGACAGAATGTAAAATAGTTACCTCGCCATCTTTAATGAGAATTTGTTCTGTTGTGGGCAGATTGGTGGTTCATTATGCAATTTTCAAGTGTTCCACAAATGACAAAATTTACTTTTTGCGTTTATGTAGAGTAAAGAGGGCGCTATTAGGTTATTGTGTTGCACTTTGAACAAAATATTGGTGCGCGACCCATAATGACGCCTCAAGTGAATACCGATCTATGTGCAACAACGGGATGGTCAATGGTAGGGCTGCGAGGCGGTGTACACAGCGGCTGTTTAAAATGTATTAGTGATACTGATCATCAGGGACCTAAACTTCAGACAACTGCATTAATTTTCAGCAGATAATACCAATCATAGCAGGAGAAAGAAACGTTTGGGCGTGACTGCCCCTTCCCAGGTATGCACATACCTTTTAATAGGCCTATTGAATTCACAATAACTACTGCTGCGGCAGAATTATAGTGAGCGAAATTGCCTGCACTCATGTGTTGGAAATTACGCAAAATTAAATAGTGTTCACACTCAGAACGTTTTCCAAAGTATCATCCTGGGAAGGGGAAATAACTCCCGAACGTTTTTTTTCTCTTGCGTTGAATGGTATTATCTGCTGTAAATTAATGCAGTTGTTTAAAGTTTGGGTCCCTGACGATTTGTATCACTAATTGAAAAGTGTTTACTATTGCTGGACAATTTTTGGAGTGAAGCATTTAATGAATAACACGTGTTATGGAAATGTCATCATTAGTTAACATTTTCTATAAAACGTAATATGAGTCGTATTCCGTTACACGAAGTTAGTTTTCAGTTTATTCCAGCAATAATCATGCACATTCCGTCAATGCCCTTTATGAGGTACCGTATATGTTGCACTTTTGGCGCTACGGGTTTTGAAGTTCTTTTGCATTCTATCCTACTTCACGTAAGCCAAACAAGCGTATTGCGTTATTTCTGTATTCGCCACAGAAAAACATGTACGAAAACGGGTGACGATAATATTTAAAGAAGATTTCTTTATCAATTTGGCTTGTTCTAATTTGCTCTGGTGCCATATCAAACAGGGCTATTTCATCCGTGCTTACATAGCGCCGACGAGTTTGTCAAATATGGGTTAAACTCAAAGCGAGCCGCTGCCTAGTGTTATGTATACACAGCCACGTATAGTGTGTCATCTACAGACAGGACAAACACACCGACCAATATTTATTCGAAATTCCTCCAAATCCACCAGACCGTGTTAGAATCGTAATGCATTGATATTGTTTGTGTCCCAGTTTTCCTATTGTCGCTGTCCCAATTGCACACTTGCAACTCGCCCTCTTTTGAATCGATAAGATCAACCTAAAATATGATGGCTGTATGTATGTATAGCCGTACCACTGTACTATCGGAACGAGTATAATTGTAACAAATGTTACGGAACCCTTTCATCAGAAGCAAGTTCATTGGAGACGGGGGATATTGAAAGTACAACGGACTCACGGATACATGCAGATATAACGGAAAGGAAACTTCACTTGGATAGCGCACACTTCCACGGGATCACAATAATCAGTAGCGCTCTACAAAGGTGGGAAACGTAACAAAACAATCACCCAAATATCAGGATAAGCTCCCACTGAGGAAGACCCATGGAAGGGATAAGCCTATAACTTATCAAGCCGTTGAGCTACTCACAATCCGTGCAAGAGATACATAACACCACAGGGCAAATTGTTCAATTTCCGCTATGGATAATGCACATGCCTTCAACCTTGTTTTCGGTACACCAAATGTACTCCCACACATATCTGCTCCCCTTCTCTGTCTCTCTCTCGTGGAGGCCTATGGAAGCGTAATTCATTGTTTTGAATTGTGCATGGAGCAGTGGAGGTAACGAGCGTATTTCATTACCCCTATATACCAAATTTGAATGTCCTCATTGAGTTGATGAAATAATTACTAATTTGTATTCCTAAAAATCTGACGAGAGTGCATCTAAGGTTTTCCTTTAAAGTCAATGATTACTTGCATCTATATTTTCCTCAAAATAAGGTGAATTGTATCAGGTTCACATCCGCGCGAATAATACATCTAACCTTATTCTCACCGTTTTATCGACTGAAAGTTCAATTTTCCTGATATACCTATCAAAAGGATTTATATTCTTCTAAATCATGCATCATCGCTTCTATCGGCTTTTCAGCTGCGGTCAAGTAGCTTAAACAGTCAACGTGTCTCCCGTACATCCGTTCGTCACGTTTGCAAGTAACTTTAACATCGTCGGTACATGCGATTGACATGAAACTTAGCACACATGTCCATCCTTCAGATATGTCGGATGAGTTCGAAAGTGGGCGTCACCGCACTGATTTGACGGCATCCATCTTGGATATTAGCGAAACTCATTTCATTGCATATTTTTTCGGAACGTGGCGATCGTTTCGAGACCAACTTTTACTTTCGCCACGAACGACCCCACCCAGCAGCCACTCTGAACTTTCTGCCGCAACTGATTTTAACGCAGATTGCGCGTTCCGAAACGGGGTAATCGTTCTGGGACCAACTGTCATTTTCGCCCCATAACACTACATCCGGCATCCATTCTGGGACTCATTCAGTTAGTTCGAGACGTTTACGATTGCGCTCGTAGGTTGTTTCTAGGCGAAGTGAGGTACAACAGTGCAAGGCCATCAATACATGTACATTAAACTGACCGCATTTCACACAAGATTCCTCATAATTACTATTTGCGCACTGAGACAGCTTGTTCTGTGTGTTGCGCTTTATAAGAATGGTATTATTATTATTGGAGGCAATGGGCACGTTCTGGTAGTTTCTATAATAACATCAAGAATAAGTGTGGCTGCAAATTGGCCAAAAAATTGTGTGGTTAGCCACGAGGAAATTAGAAACCAAAACCAAATGCATAACTATGATATGTCACGACAATCCGAAATGTTTATGTGTATAACACATCTTTTGTTATAAATAATTGAGTCGGGTAGACAGTTTGAGTACGCAGTATACATTTTTTCTTGAGAATTGATTTCTGGTAACTTACTACTTATTGTATGAGAAAATACAAATTTATGAATTGTTTTCTGGTATTGAAACTGACATCGGTTTATTTCAAAATTGATATTTTCCCCAGTTTACGCGACACTGACTACGTATACCGTGATTTGAATATCACTGATACATTTTATTCGATCGCGGACACCTTAAAACCGCAGTCTGTGAAAAATTGAACGAGGAACGCGGATTTGTTGTAAATGGTTAGGAACGCATTGTTCAGATTTGTCACGTAATTTTGACTAATGAGAGCCGCCGACAATAAGTTGGCAAACACTCTATATATCGGTTAACCCACAATTCCACGATCACCTGATACTTTCTGACAAACATACCTAGATGTGACGGATCCACCTCCCGCCTATCGAGTTCGTTGACCCTGTACACAAGATGTTTGAGACTTTTGTCCTTTGGATGGAATCAGATTTGGAGATTTATCAGTATACTGTGTTTCATTCAACTTTAGTAAGTCCTGTTTGCAGGTCTGTATTGTGCCATTGGGCAAGGATGAGATAGTCTGACGTCACTAAGGAATATTATGGAATCAGACGCTTTTAATGAAGATCCGTTAAACCACGTTATGAATGTCCGTAGAGGGTCTATAGAGACAGATGGAAGTCGTCTCACTTGGATTGAGATGAGCCACACACCAGGCCCAAAATCTCTAATTTCCGATAAATACTTCAATTTTTAATTGATTTGGACGTCGTGGAATCCTATACAGATAGTGAGACGACATGCACTCTCACTTAAAGACCAGCGTATTATATTTCTTCCTGTAAATTGTCAGTAAATATTAAGTTTCGCTTTGGTCCGAAACAGGAGATGTGGTGGCATCATTTAGATTCAGGTCGCATGCTCAAATCCTCCCATGAGATAATGCTTTCCTTCCCAAGATTACCAGTTCTCCCCCCTCCTTCGATCAAATAATACCCTTGTGAAACAAGCGCCTCATCCGAAGAGACTTAATATGACTTTCTACTCCATATTCGAGTTCTTTTCAAACAATGCGATGACAGAAAATTACTAATAACGCATTCAGGCACGAGTTTACCCAACATTGAGATAAGACGTCGTCACGTCGAAAACAACGAGATTGCCTGATATTTATCAATATCTCATATAGTCAGCATAAATTTATGATTAGTGATGATTGTGATTATCTCTCTGACTTGAAATGCGTAACCACAAACAGTGCCTTGAACAGGTAACGTTATTAACATATTTAAACTACTAGGAATAACAGCCAGTTACCGACTCAACTAGCCAACTGTATCAATAAGTCTAATGTTAAACTACTATGTATTTCCCATATTGCATTTTCTTTTGCATTTTATTTTAGTAATTAACTTCAAAGAATAGCAGTTATTTAATCACGAACTGTTTGAAAGTACTCACAAGTAATGATAACCCCAATGATAAACTATAGTGTGATTCTATTATATTGCATCTTTCATTCCATTTCATTATTTGAGTTACCACTTTTTCCACAATATACAACATCAACAATTGCACACTACAATACACTTGATGCCTCATCTCGTACAAAAATTCAACATAGAAGACAGTCGAAGAATCAGGAAAGAATAATCTCAAATACAATCGCGAACAAACATTACAAAATTCAAAAATATGAACCATTTCGTCTGATCTGCATAATTGGAGCGATGGCTCATGGTTAAAAATTTAAAATGGCCAAAAAGTCTGGTTCTTATGTTTGTATGCGCTGAACCCACTCATTCATGCGTCGGCATGTTGAACACTTAGTGGAGAAAAGTAGGTTAGGTCTCTAGTGCTTTGGTATTATTATTCTTTGAAACACATATTTCGTAAAGGCAATTCGTGCCTCCACGTCCGATGAGATTATGTCGATCCAATAGACAGATAGAGCAAGATATATTTCATTAATTGTATCAACGATAGGAACATTCCTTTATCAATCGCCGATGTAACATTTACACTAACTCAATTAAATCGAACAATAACAGAATTTCTTCAACTCCCTAATTTCATTTCGACGGATAACTGAGTCAATCCCCGGAATATTCTTCGATTTGTCGCTGTCGTCTAGAGAAAATATTATGCCACAGAAACGGAGGCATAAAACGGGCGAAATTGATGTAATTTGACCCATTTCATTACCTATGAGCCGCTAAAAAATGTTTTGGTATAGTGCATGTAAGGGCTATTACGAAGTGGTTTAATAAGTCTACTCCCCTTCAACAGGCAGTGTTCAATGAATGTGAATGTAAATGTATTGTATTGTTATACTATCCGCTCTCGTTTTGGATGGTTCGAAACAATCCTGATTAAAAATGTGTATGAGTGAGCGACATGCATGAGAAAATAAAATGGCAGATCGAAAGCTATACCCCAAGTGCATTTGTTGAGACAATGTATGAGGTCAGGGCCCGCATCATTGGCAAATAGAAGGTGTTTATGGGCTCCTATACACTAGCTATCATCTAGGACAGCTTCCACTGGCCAGTGCTCGGCAGGTTTATGTGCTCAATATATAGTGTTCTTCAATAATGGTTGTTTCTTCATTATGGTTAGTGTTCCGTCATGTCCAGGAATATGTATGAACCAAGCAGTCCCTGGTTAGGGTATAAAATGTATAAAATTGTGGGCTGCTCACATAAAGAATACCTCTGGTATAGATCCATAGCTCCGGTATGGAACTTGTACATGATTATACCATAGTGATATGAATACATATTTTTTACGTGAGAATGCGTTAAATAACGGATGAGTACCGTGGAATGGGTAACTTTGGCACCCGAGGTAATCGTAGCAGTTCGGGGGTTCTATTAAAATGGCCGAATGTCTCGCACATTAGGAGGTATGAATGGGAAATTATTCCGATCCAAATTAGGAAATAATGTATCAGTTTGCATAGTTTTAAGGCAGGTTCCCGTCTCATTCAACCTCAATTGACGAAAACTAAAAAATAATATTGCGAAATACGCGTTGTTCGCAGCTTGTACAGTTTACACGTTAGGGCAGTCTCTTTGATAATATCGCGAGATATCATGTGACGGATACCCAAATGTTTGCGTTGGGGAAACAGACCTTTATGTAAATACAGTTGCGCGTGCTTCTGTTCCTGGTTACCAACAAACAAATGAACAACATGTAGAAACAACACCCTACCCGTGTTTAGATAAACTATGGCATCATTACAAGGGAGATAGGGCAACAAACCGATCAGGAAATAATTGACCGAGGTGTCTAAAAATATTATTATTATTGAAAGTGAACATTGGACAGTTTAATAGTGTGGAGTAATCGAGAGGTGTATGGGAGTGAGCGTATACCTGCGCTACTGTGCATGTCAGCCGATGAATGCAGAGGGGAGTTAACTATTCGTGTTGTGGCCTACCTATCCAAGTCGGTGAGGGCGCATTACGAATTTTCGGTGAGCCGTAAGGCCCAGTGAAAACATACATTCAAGTCCAGATGAAGAAACGAAATGCTGGACGCACAAATGAGATGCGACAAATTTCGCCTGCACGTAAATAAATGAGCCGGAGTAACATAAGCAATTAGCACAGGACATTGATTCACGCATATATGGTATCATTGCAAAAGATGGCGGGTTAATGAACCGAACAGGAAGGGACCGAAATGACTGAAAATATTACAACTGAAAGTTGGCGTAACATACTCGTTAGGGTATGTGAACATTGTTTGGTTGGTGTGTGCTTCGTTATCGGGAGGTGTATGAGAGTGAGCGTAACTGCGCTACTGTGCATCTTAGCGGATGGATGTAGTGGAAAGTTATTGGTTAATGTGTGGTATCTGTATCACGCTGTATGAATTAGCGGTTAACAGTGATAACAATCTCACACGAGGCCTTAATGAGTAACTAAACGGAGTAAGATCGCATACGAATGATATAAAACCCGAATAAGGGAACTAGATGTTCGGCACTCAATTTATAGCATGAACAGAAGTTACTAAACAAACATTGGATGAAAACAAAAGTAAGTTCTGAGTAATTGTGGAGCAGTGACTCACACGTATAACAGAAGAATAACACATTGCCCGTGATTATATGAACTGTATGGTATATCATTACAAAGTAGACAGTGCACAAATCGCATAGGGGAGAATTCACTGAGCTGCCTGAAAATATGATCATTGGAAGTTGGGGTAACATTTGGGGGTGCAGAGTGGACAGTGAGTGTAGAGTAATCGATACTTGTACGGGAGCGTAGCTGTGCTACTGTGCATTTGATCATAGATGTAGTTGGAAATTGATATATTCATGGGATATAGGCCTACCCATGGCTTCCTACGCCAATTCAATAAGAGACAATAATTAGGCTACATCAGGCATGGAAAATAACAGATTTATCGAATTTTTACCCCAAAGAAAAAAAAAATCAATATTTCCCTGTACAGAATATACGGTACAGGACGTATTCGATGATTTCCCTGTTTATTACACATGTCATCCAATTTCTGCTCAATTCGCCTGGAGTGTTTTGAGAGTGTGGATTAGTCTTATTCTATGTTATCATTTCTCTGTTCAAAATAAACAGAATCTAGTGAAACATGTTATTTTTACCCTGTTTGGTATACATTTTGATCGATTTCATGATCAATTATGTTATTCAGGGAAGTCATAACTTTTCAATATCATCAATTTCCTATATGCTATCGGCTTTTATACATTGTAACATCAACAACAACAGTTTTTGTTATTATATATTATTATAAATAAATAATTGATAAATGAATAAATGAATGAATGAATAAATGAATACATGATTAAATGAATGAATAAATGAATGAATTAAAAAATAAATGAATAAAAAATAAATGAATGAAAAACAAAAAAAAACTAAAAAAGAGAAACAATAAATAAATAAATGAATAATAAACACAGTGAACACATACAATTCCTGAGTTTGGTGTTTATTAAATAAATAGATACACGCATTTGAGGAATACGAACACTCATATTCCAACACAACTATTGTTTTGTATACAAAACGCACTAACTTGCTACCCACGATGTACTGAAAAGGCTCACGATGAGAATATAATGTAAATAATAACAGGAACTGTGTGTGTGTAATTGTTACGGATACTATTGGCAACAGACATAGCTGCTTTTGTGATTTGAATATTACAGTAAAAGATCCAGGGAAAAACCATGTCAATGACCTACAAAAAATACAACAACAACAGCAGCGGTGACAACAACAACAACAACAACAACAACAACAACAACAACAACAACAACAACAACAACAACAACAACAACAACCAAGGCAATTTGAAATCACCTAGACTTCATCTATAAACCTACAGACCTATATAAGTGAACTATAGGCACTATTGATCACATCAAAGTTATTGTTGCGAAGTTTTAGTTAGTGCGGTTTGATGAACAATGCGTAAATAAGCTGTGCAAATGGCGCAGCCTCCGCTGCTGGAAACCTAATAAAGCGTTTAACGTGGAGTCAAACTGACATCGTTCAAATTATTTAACAGTAACCATGATTATTTATCGGACTAAATCGACCAAACGCAAACCCTTGACCCTTGAGCGGCGGGCTATTGGCTATTGGCTATTGAATATTGTAAGAAATGGTTTCTTCGAAATAGTTCATCCAGAAAATCAGATTAGGATGTTTTGTTCAACTATTATTGCTAGTTCTATCAGCAACAGAGCACGAGTGGCGGTATGAATAAGGCATTTTTCAAGTTCTTTAATAAATTTATTTTTGTTTCCAGTGGTCGGTAAAATATCTTGAGTACCTTCGGAGTAAGAAACGATGAACAATCAGTGTAACCTACATGGATAAAACTGGCAAGATAAAATCTACCAGTCGGAATTATTAATGGTAAATTAGATCCGGAGGAAATTGGCAGGTTATTGGATTGAGATTTATTGGACTGTGCGCGGCGGTTATCAAATGGAACAGAATGCCAACAGATTGGAATGATGTGGTGAATTAAGAGATTCACACTCAGAAAATAGGAACACAGCACAAGATGAGAATATTTTACCTAGAATTCTCACATAAGATATATATATACATTTTACTTTGGATAAAGTAAGAATTACCCGTTCAAGTGAAATCTGCATATATATTTCTTGTTTACATTTCATTTGAAATGTATACAATTCTTTTATCTATTTTGTGCATTCTAATTTGTGAGGGTAGGTAAATGCAAAGTACCGTTTCCGATTATACATTGACCGATAGGAAATTGAAGAGTCAAAGTAAGATGTATGGTGTTTATCGTTTCGCATACAACTGACCCGCTGACTCGCTGCAGCATTGGGGGTAATACACAATAGAAATTGGAATACGATATTATACATATAATACATGTTGTTTAGTGTAACTATTTCATGAGTCGAAAGAATGAATTCTTATCAACCAGACGCATGCAGCCAAGTTGAATGAAACCGTTGCAATCTTTGAACAACAAACGAAGTAGAGATATCAATCACATGTTTTATATAACACAATAACAAAATTGAGAGACTATTTCCTGTTGTTGTTCCATGTTGTGGTTTCGTGTGTAAACAGTATACTGACTGCGAATACGAAATGTGTCAGTAGGGAGAACGAACCGTCAAAGTGGAGAAACTGTTAGTATGAAACAAGCCGTATTGTAATAATAATAATGCTTAGACTTATATAGCGCACGTATCCAGTCAACAACTGATCAAGGCGCTTCACAACATTACCCC
>JAUOBX010015566.1:0-20789 GCA_032360705.1 Eupentacta quinquesemita
GCCATCTGTAAAAAGAAAATAATAAACACAATTACGACGTTCATATAATAGACAGATATTTTTGTTATGGTTTACTCTCTGGGTACTCCGATCTCATACAAGCCGGCATGGATGCGTACCTGGATACAGCACTCACGGCAGCTGCGAACCTTCGCTACATCACGGACCAGGGCTCTGAAGCGTGACCTCAATGCGAAGGAGGTGGTCATTACATGCAGACGGCAACATTCAAATCACCTTCCACTCATTGTGAGCGATCGGGATAAAGCAATTTGCTCAAGGGTGCAACGCGGACGTGTAATGATAACCTCTGGATTACCAACTCGACGCGCTAGCCAACTAGGCTACTACGCTCCATACAGCCCTACAGCGTAAATAGTCTTTGAATTGGGCTGGGGGGATGGAGTTATCACAGCGCGTTTGATGAGCAAAATATCGGGCTCCAAGCCTGAGAAAACTTTGAGAAACTTCTAAACATCGTTCAATCAATATTCACCTGTCATAGTAGAAATTGATGAAATCATCCCATCGTCTCTGCCAGATGTCGAATGCTACAGACTTCTCATCATCGCTCATAGCGCTGTATCTGTAAATCAGAAATCGTGAATAATATCATTGTTATTAAAGGGCTCCGGACGGCGGGGACTGGGTCGTGCCCCACGCCATTCAACGTCGGGGAACGCTGGCCTCCCATCGGGGAATTTTTCCATTTTCGTAAATTAATTTATGTTCATTTTTAAAAAGTGCAAATTCCTATATACGGTGCTGATTTTTTTAGCCGCGCCCCATGATTTTTTCTTACCCGTCTCTCTGTCATTGTTTGGTTAGGTGTAAGATCAGATTCCCTCGGCCCAGCCTAAAATCATAATAACCTGGGTTACGTAGTATAACTTGTGAATCGGCCTGAAACGTGATGTCTCTGGAACAGTAATGTAGCATGTACTCTCCGACAAGTCAACCACCCTGATGTTGTAGGCCCTAACTTCAACGTTGTGGAGGCTACGTGAGCTCGTCACCTTTCTATCATGAGGCACATGACATAGCTCCCAGGATGACCAAGATATGGTCATCCTTTCTCCTGTGGCTTCCTCTGTACCTGTACCTGTACCAGAATGATGCATGTTGCCAGCTGTTACCGGATGCCTTTGCCCACCTTTTCCGTGAAGATTTCGGGCATTCCCTCATCCTCTGTTTTTTCCTGAAATGCGGATCATTAGGGACCAAGTCTGCGTCAAGTGACATTGTGACAAAGAAATTAGGGAGAAAAAAGGTACAACTTTGAAAAATACGGGAGTGAAAAAAAGTAAACGTCAATAACGTATGTGTTGATATAGGGGGGTAGGGTGAGGTACACGCCGGTCGGAAATTCTCAGCACCCCCGTGGGAAAAGTTTTCCCGCTGGCCTGAGTGTATGGAGGGACTGTGAAAAGGTCAGAGGTTAACTCCTGCAGCCTCAGTCCTGTTATTGCGATTCTGTCAAAATATACGATAGGCCAAGAATACACAAAATATTAACGCGTAATAATAATAAATACTGTTGACCTATGTTCTGTGCTGAATTTAGGTATGAGAAATCACTACTTCTGATTACTCACCCTAATCCATCCTGACATCACTAGTCTATTTTACCACACTTTCCTGTCCATTCAATCTCTCAATTCCAAAAGTGGTGTGAACCGGTGTTCATTCTTGAACTTGATTTCAGAGTCATTATAAATGTCGTTAAATGAACGTACATACGTTATTCTGGGTGGTTCCTACCACGTCTCATAGCCAGTGTAAAACAACGATATGACCTGCTGCTGGCGACAATACAATACGACAATGTTTAATCCAGAATAGCCTATCGGCCCTATAAGCGCGAAGATCCTAATTTATCACTACCTCGTCTCTTTCAATCCCGAATTATCAGGTTGTTTATCCTTTGATATATATTGATTATATCCGTGATGAAAACACCCTCAGGTTTAATCATAGCGGAATCTCTTCCATTTGATGGAGAATTATCGCTGTCGTCACACGTATAGACGGTATACTCTTCCATCCATTTCAGCTATGAACACGAACCATTTGTAAACATTCGTCACCGACACCTTAGTCAGTCTCAATATTTAGGGATCGACTTTCACTAGGAGCTCTAGAGTGACGCTGTGAGCACTCGCCTAATCTTGCGAAAATACGTAAACACGAAGACCGTAATGCACTTCAAAGCGCCACAACGTGTACTTTGTAAGGTTGCTGATAATGCAAAATATTTCGCTGTTACATGGTTGGTGATTATTCTACCTAATAACATGCTTTTAACACGAATCAATTATGTCTGATGTGATAGTTATTATCATCGCTGGTGGAATTATTATTCAATTGATGGTCGATCCGGATCTTCGAAGTTTATAGTACGTAATAGCTACTGTTTATCGAGACATTTGATTTGTCTTTGGGAGAGAATGCATTGTGATGTAAATATTACATTTAGTTGGAGTTACGTTACCACCATTTAAAGGTAGAATACATTCAGGAGTAGAGATGGTAAAAACTCCAAACAGCATTCTTGGATTCAATAACTGACATTTCGTGGGGAGTTTTGCAAACATTAACACGCGACGACAATAGTGACAATTTAGGCATGCTAACTGAGGGACAGATAACAAACCACGAACAAACAAAGAGTTGTTCCATAACGTTGTACAATTTGTCTATCCAATATTTGAAACATCTGAAATACTGTATAATATTATAGAGTGAGAGATTCCAGTTTGTCAACTTTTAGACCAAATTTGAGGGGTCTACCCGTTGTTCCCTGGGTTCAACTTCGAACTTCGAGAACATGAATCTCGGGAACATAATAAAGGTCTCATGCACCAACACTGTTGATTCTTATCTGACGTATGTCTCTAATGTTTTCAGACCAAATGTGCCAGACATTTATTGAATATCTTCTGTTCCTCATTGATGTATATTTGACTCTCTCATAGATGTACATTTGACATGGCACATTTAACACCCAGTCTAGGATTCCAAGTTAATTAATATCATTGTGTTGATCATCATGGTTACCAATCATCGTGTGTTGTCAATTCATCCCCGCTCTTCCTTTCACCCACCTTCTGTTGGTCCCGTATATAAGATGTTATGTGTGTATGTTTGCCCAACCCTTTGCCTGGAAATTCCCAACATTTCAGTATCGATCGTAGGCCCTTTACTGCCCGATGTATCATATAGGCTACAGAGGCTCTTGTCTGCGTCACGCGCCGCTCGAAACTAAAGTACGGTAGTAGCCCGAGATTCGGGCCGAGTGGTTACCAGGGTTACGTGGGCAGCCGAGCGGGGCATGGCATCCGCAATTGAATGGTCAGCCATTGTAGTGCGTGAGCCTCGCCAGGCTAATCCTGCCTGGTAGATAAAACTGTTAACATTTATGTATGTTATGGTGTCCAGATATGAATTTCCTGCCATGCATTACTTACAGATCAAATTTTTGCTTATAACGAGTTCTTTTTCCTTTCATATTATCGCTCAGTGCCGCATGTGAAAAATTCGTAGCCTACGAATTTTGAATTGACAATCGGATAGCTATGTAGCGCCGTAGCTTTATGCGTGCTGATTCGGGGAGGAAATGGTGGAGTGGTTTCATGCATGACCTATTCCGAAGATGACATATGATGCTTACTGTCAAACGTGAAAAATAAAGCAGAAATCACACCACATTGTTGTGGTCGTGTTTGGGATGTCTCTCAGCATGTTTTACATACATTATCACTAGAGTTTGATTAAACTCAGTGAATCACGCAACTGGGTATGGAATTTCCACCTAAGGAGAAACTTGAATTAATAATCAGCACAGAATGGGAATTATGCAAATATCAAACTCTCATGAACAGTAGGTAATTAAGATATCGTTCATTCGGTGCTTGGGGATGAATGTGACGATTCCTTGCTGTGGATATTTTAACTGAATAAGGCCGCCTGCGGCGAGTAAGCTGACGAATGATACTTCGGATGAAGACGCGAAGACGTGAAGAAGATACGTATTAGCAATATGTTATCATAAAAGTGAAGAGACGACCTCACCAAACACAGTCTGTTTTGTACAATGTGTGTAATAATGTTGCAGCCGTCTGGCCGTCTGCGGTGTTGTGGTAAATCTCGTTATCACCCGATACAAAACATTTCAATAAATTGTGTTTATCGAACATGAGTGACTGATATCGGTCATATAAGTATTCATATACTATACGATTCATATAACTGGATATGAATATTCATTCAAACGAAAACGAAAAAAACAAACGAAAATACTATCTGGCATGGTGTAAACGTAACTTATGGAAACTCAAAGTGTAGCCTACTAGAACGAACTGTTCAGTTGCTTGATTGACCCAGTTATGAATGGTCATAATCTCCCCCGAAGCTGCACACGAAGGCTTTGAAGATCATAACAGACAGTTCAAACACATTGAGATCGGAATCTAGAGGTTCAAATCAAATTCGTACCATTTTGACATTCTAGCAAATAAATATATGTACTTTTCGTTCTTCTTCTCCCCAACGTGCAAATGCGCATGATGAAGTAAGTTTGGATTTGAGGCTAACTCGATATAGAGAAATCCTGTTTGGAACGTGGGTTAGGAAAATCACTAAAATCGTACACATGCCGCTATATGTCATGTATACGTTCAATATATCATGTGATATTTAGGGGATAAATACGAGTGTGCCGAGGTCTCTCATTGTATTTAGGACCGATGATGGCGTCATCGTGGACTTCGAACTAACCGAAGCGCAGGTATACGATTTCGCCATCTGAGGTCTCAAATGCAATGAGAGACCGAAGCACCCTCGTTTCTATCCCCATTAATGAACCCAACAAGCTTTGAATATTTGAAAGGCCATTTTCCATCGGATTTTAGAAGTTCATAATAAAATCTCTCAAACAGCTGGATGACGTCATAATTCAATACCACTTAAATTTATTATAGTCGGGGCAACATCACATACTGCAGTTTACCTTCACATAATGTACCATAGCACTGGATCATATGGCCATCCATAAATAAATGTGGTTGCATGTATGTGGGATACACACTATCTACGCTAACCGGCGCTAGCGCTATGTGATTCAAGAAGAGTTACACATCCACAAAAACCAGAAATCTTCAAAGTTAACGGAGACCGAATCTATTCTAACCTGTCCTTTAGACTTGGTGAGACTTCGACATCGGCGGTAAACTTTGTATTCATTACTAGAGATAAGCATGGGAGTCCGCTAGAAGAACACAACATCCCGTATCGACTTTTTTTGTGATAAAAACGGTACGAAGTTGATGAAATTCAGTTGACCAATTCGTAGGTAATACTGTGTTGAACTGTATGCAATAATCTAGGCCTAAGTTATAACGTTAGTTCACTACCAAGCTAGCGCCAGTAACATGTAGTACTACTGTCAGTTGTGACGTCATAATGACGACTATCTAAAGCAGGAAACAATCCCAATTTTGAATTCATGATGGGATAAGTGGTTGGTTGCAATAGCAATCTCTCTTAACACAATGGATTGGTAGCAATTCTAGACTTTTCAGGCAAACTGGGCAGGATTTGAATGGCGATTCAAAACTGGTCTCGAATGAGAATATGAAGTCAGCTCAACCAATCGGATTGCAGGAAACCAATGAAGGTGTTTATGAATATGTGATACAAATGTACGTTGAGCACAGGGTGGAAACAACGAATACAGACAACGGATTGCCATAATGGACATACCAAAACAGAAAACTATATGTATTACTCATTTATTGGGTATGATACAGCAAAGTTGTCTAATAACTTCCAGTCAGCAACACTAATATAGTAGTCTATACAGTATTCGCCTAATCGGCGTGACGTCACTGCGAGTACGCGTGGTGTCAAAAAAGGAAGTTCAATGACTTTGTACAAGGCATAGCATTTTCTCCACGCAGCGACCTAGTTGCGTCACATTAGTAAGCCATCACGGCTATATAATAGTGATACCCACTTTCACGAGCTTCACCGCGGGTAATTTCACTACAATTTTTTTTTAGTCCACCCGAATGAGTTGTATTAGAATACATAAGGAGCATGTAGCAGGTAGATTGTTACAGGAGATAAACACGTGTCTTCTGTTATCGAATACAAAAATAATACATAGGTGCAAAGCAAGGCTGAATGCTTACCGAATGTGGTTTTCATTAGAGTTGTTATCCTAAAAATGTTTGAGATGCTTAGATAAGTGAAATGATGGCAAGAGTTATTCCTGCTTTGTACCTGTAAATAGTCGCCAGTGCATGCATCAACACAGATACATACACACAGGGACGTATCCGTAGTTTGAAAATATTCCATTTATAAACTGATGCGACCAGTCCGTAGATTTCACCGGCGGAAAAAATATTCAAATAACCGCTCCCTGTCCTCATCAAGGCAAAATCCTCGGCAAGTTGGAATCTATTGATATTATTGAATCTCAATCACATTCAGGAAGTCCATTTTGAGACATTGGAGTAGCCAGGACGCCCGCCTCGTGGAATTCATCTATATTCATTGTTTCGAGTGCGTTTTGCTCAATGGCGTAGCTAGGATTTTCCAGTGGGGGAGACGGGGGGGGGCATAATAATTTGATGGGGGCGACGTGTTAGCATCTAAGCGGAGCGCCACCAACGGTTGGCGCGGAGAGTATACAAAAATATTGACCATATATGACTCTCCCAGATGCCAGGAAATATCATTTGCGGGCCTCAAAACTGGTTTCAAAAGTTGTCTGAAAAATGTGAAAATCCTTCAGAGCTAACATATTTTTCATTGTGATTTCGCGAATAATCGGTGGGTAAAACCAACTGAGTGTGGTGCTCGTAAAAAAAATACAACCAACTAAGGTCGTGCAGTCGACCCACACCCGCCTGGGCCTTTGATGTAAATAGAAAATTTGGGCAATTGTTCCGATCGTTTCTCTTCAAATTTGACCAAATCACTTGTTTGTTCGAAGTTTCAGCTTCACAAAAAGTATCATTCTTTCTGCTGTTGTAAAAGAAAGCGCGGGGACATGTGAACGGGAATGGATTTTCCGGCATGTGTGCACTCTCTACAAGCTAGTCTGGCTATATCATGGCCAGTCCTATGATATTATCTTTTCTCAGTGGTTTAAAACCATCTCTTTCCTTATGTAACTAAAAATCAGGACCTAAAATACCACTACGCGCACCTTCTAGCTAATTCTGTAACTGAATTTATTTTCATACTGTGATTTCTTGCATCATGAGAATCACAGAGTGAACCATTGTTCCAACTAATATGCTTCGATGTGTGAGTTTGACTAATAATTTAGATTCGGGAAACTAAAAAAACGCTGCGCAAATAGTTTCAATTGATATGCTCCGATAGTGTGTGGGCTCGACCACCGGTACCAATTGAGAATCGGGTAACTAAAATACCACTGTGCGCGATTTCTATTCTTTCCCCCGAACTATTAAAATTGTTGTGCGGAGCAAAAAGCTTGAAAATGTGTTTGCGGCGGACACTGAGCAAATGTTGC
The DNA here is from genome assembly GCA_032360705.1 of Eupentacta quinquesemita. Lineage (NCBI taxonomy): Eukaryota > Metazoa > Echinodermata > Holothuroidea > Dendrochirotida > Sclerodactylidae > Eupentacta > Eupentacta quinquesemita. The sequence goes on from JAUOBX010015566.1 coordinate 7,547, forward strand.
TTCATTTTATGTTAGAAATGGATTTGAGAAGTGCGAAGAATACCGACAAGTTGTCCGTGCTTCTTCGGTCTTTAGAGTTTGGATACCAGATCCCGACTACCCTTTTATGTAGAATTCGCTCCCCTTTCACGTGAGTGTAATTTCATTACGATTGGTAGTCATTTGATCCAGTTATTCGAGGTTCTTGTACCCAACGTTCAGACTGTTGCCCTTTCGTAAAGAATTGCAGGAAAACAAATTATTATTTAAGTCCAGCTTTATTATGTCAAAACTCCCCATGTTTTTCTTGTCATAATAAGAGTTTTACGTCCGCCCAATCTGTTGTATTCACTGGGAAAACTAACAGTTTGTCAGATTTACTAGAACGAATCATCCCTAGAGAGTTCGCTCGGATATCTCACCTGTTGTCTTAGTCAGGTCCTTGGCCAATCAGGTTAGAGTATTTTAGTGATCACTGGGAGGCTCCAAATTTCCGTATGTAACAGAAAGTTGCCACGTTGCAAATGGTCGTTATTTTTACTAAGACCTTGGAGGACGTATTGTTATTATGGTCATTTGAATATAAACCTGGCGTTTGTAGTTCACAAATCAGACGTTTCTGTTACACTGTTTTAGTTATATTGTATCCAATTATATTTTCGTCAGCTACTACAGTAACTACGAGAAATAAACTCCCTTTTCTATATTGTACCCTTGTACAGTATTTTTTAATGGGAGACTCACAGAAATCTAAATTAAGAGCAGTTTTGTTTCATTAGAATAAATTATTAAGTAGTATGTATTTCGTATAATGTGAAAAATTGTCGACGAGAGACTTTTAGTATCATAAATCTGTAACATACATTATATCCGTAACACTTGAGTAAAATCAGATTGCCTAGCAAATATACTTGTGACCGAAGAACATGCGAATGTTTTTTTTTCAACACTCAAAATGTCCGTCGCGATATGTTATATTCAGTGATTGGTTGTGGTATGAATATCCAACTCCGCGTATGTAGTGAACAAATTAGGTTTAATGTTCTTAAACATATGTTTCAAGAATGTTATCAAACCACTATTATCGCATTTGTGTTTGCTGGGATTTTATTAAACCCATCGGAAATGTAACTATGATCAACTGCTTCCACTACCGGTCAAATGTAACATTGCCGTCATATTCCGTTGAATCAACTCTCCCGAGCACCGACTGTCCGTTTCCTCCTGTTGGCTTGGTGACATTATAGTAACAACAATACAATTCAAACATATATAGCATAACAATGAAATACAACTTCAACTAGTTACCTTGATTGATAGTGTCTTTTACAGAACGTTGTCGTTGGCTTACTTCCTCACCAGTGCATTCATTTTCATAGACGTCTGAAAAACTCTTCTGAAGGGTTTACCTCATTCGCCTTTGCATTGTTCCTCCCCATTGTTGCCATAGAGTGTATTTATTCAGTATTAAGTGTCTGTCACTTGTTAAGCCTCCACACTCTATTTGTCACAGCATGCCACCTCGGGCGCCGAATAAATTGAAAACACTTTCCAGGAGCAATTCATTTACATACCCGCTTCACATTCAATTTGCTTTAGGGACGACTAATCTTAGTTGAGGATTTGCATGGGAGCAACAGATGACAACAAATGAGAGAAACGAAGCATGAAGTTCCAGACACTGACCTTTTGATGCCTTTCAGATTCATTTAATATTTTGAGTCGTTTTGGGTAGCTGATGTTTATTTCCGGGAGAGAGAGATGTGCGAACATGTTATCTGATCGTCGTACACTCGGACGACTGCCTATACTAAGATGTTATATTTTGTATTCTTATGCCTTCTAGTAGATATAAGATGCTTCTGCAATAAATACTTGAATCCTCAAAACAAACTTGAATAAGTGTTCAACGTTTCATGTGAGGTATAGCTGCTAATCTATATATTATATTTTGCTGTTGAAATATGCCTGCGAATCACGAACCCCGATTCATTATATTATATATGTATCGTTATCATCAGAAGCACAAATCACAGGGGTGAAGTATAGTACCAGGCTTGAAGCATGAACCTCGTCAAATATAGAGAGACCGTATGACGTGCAGTGCGAACGGCTGCGCATCTTAGTCCGGTGGCCGCCAGGGTGAACCTTGCACCGCAAGGACATTTTTTATTGGTCGATACAGTGCTCGAGATGAGAGAAGTCGCTGTTGGCACTCTGACAATGTTGAACTTTTTATGAGCATAATCAAAATGGCCGCTAAGATTGAACACATCGGCTAATGGTTGTGCTCTGAAAATGTATTTTTAATCATGTTAAGAGAGGACTTTAGTACTTTTGAAATCGTCGAAGGATAAAATACTAATCCAGTCACTTGAGTTTGCGAAATAGTAATGGAATACAGTGAAATGTGTTTAGAGGGCGCTCTCCGACCAATATTGAGCATATTTAGTGGGGGTTGGGCTCTCACAATGGTTCCTGTTTAATTTCACTAGTGGCTTCTAGTACCCCTGGAGACATCGAGTGATACAATACCACTGAAGTAACTCTAGTTTGCGAAATAGTCATGAAATACGGTGAAATTCGTTTAGAGGGCGCTCTTCAACTTATATACCTCAATGAGGTACGCTATAAATAAGTCACACAACTGTTGCGTTGATTCTCCGGATACATTCGAGTGATTTGACTACGCTAAGCTTGAGCAACTCGAGTTCTGAGATAGTTAAACAATACAGTGAAATCCGTCCAGAGGGCGCTGTTCGACTAGTTTTCTTCATGCAGACTAAATGACTCATAGAAACGCGGTTTCTATGATCTTGCCACACGGCTGGGACAAATTCGAATGTGAGTGTCCGTTCACAGCGTATTCATTCCGAGACATTTAAGATGCATCCCGAATACAGTGCTGAACAGATGTGAGAATGATCAAGGTCATCAATACCGCAGTTACAGTGGGCCTATATTGAATGTCAATTCAGATTGAATCAGGTTACGCCTTCGAATGTTCAATGAATTTCCTAAACACGCCTCTACCCACTTCGCCGATTATAACTCCTGCCTGAATATTGAACACCTATCATAATAACATTTTGAATCTTTAACAGATTCACTTACCCACTCACTCTTGGGGCACATGTCTGAAGGGTTACACAGTCGCATCCACCCACTGCTTCCAATCACCCGTCCTTCTCTGAGCAAGCAACCAGACCTGAGCTTAGCCCACACTCTCCCAACTTTCCGAGGTAAGCCCGCAGCTGCGCCAACCAAAGGCTACGTGGCCACACGGGGGGCGACTCCAATCCACCCTGTATCGTGCTGCCATGACGTGATGGACTGGATAATCCGCCGGACTGTTGTCAATTACAAATCAGGCAATCGACCCTCATCATCCCATCTCCCCCAAGTACCATGACGTTGCACACACGATCCCGATAGCGGGATCTAAGGATGCAGCCGAGTGAGTTAGTCAGAGATTAATCCGATCTCTGCGTCATCCTGGCAGTGACTGCCCATGCACCATCAGAATATAGCAACACTGGAAGTAAAATTGAGCTAGGTACATGTAGTTGCCTCTTTTGTTCAGATATCGTCACCGTCACATGCCACTACCCATGCAATGACTTCATTGTACTGTATGTCAGCCGTGTTGCCTATTGGCCTCGAGCTTGCATGACACAGTGCCACTGATAACCGTGCCAAGGTAAACGAAAGACTGAGTGGCAGCCGGGCTTTAATCCTGAACTGACTCAACAGCGCTATCTGCTCTGACACCCACAACCCACTCGCTTCCAGATAGTGACTAATTCCCAGTCAACTGGGATGACACAAAACTGACCGGAGCATCTTCAGATGTATGCACATACCCCCAGAGCGACGACGGCTCCAATTCCTCTCGAGTTGTCTCTATGGTAGGTATGTTGCAATCTACAGTGGGTATGCCAGCAGGAAAGCAAGATCACCCATATGTCCATGATTGGTGGATCACTTTTGTACGAATCCTCGGAGTACCCAGCTTAGCGAGCCAACACATCGGATTTATTGGTCAAGACCTCGCCACCAACTGCCCTGATAGCTGGGAAACGCAACATCAACGGAGTTTCCGAACTGCCCAGTGGACGGCTGTGCAGCCCCTGTTGCCAGTTGACGCGAGCTCGATTGACCCGCAAAACGCTGAACCTCTTCTCACTGTTCGTGGCACATTTCTTTCTGTGTCATGTGATGAAGCTATTAGGAAGCCAAGTCTAGCCTGGCGACTCCGCTCGTTGAGATCAACTGTATTCCTGACAGACGTTACAGGAGATGGAAGGATAAGCACTGTTCTCTGTGTACCGCACATGTGTTAGTTGTCTAGATCAGGGGTATAGGTCATCCCATGTCAGCTTGCCAGAACTTGCTTTGATCGAATGAGACGAGTGTTCCACATCACTGTTTCCCCCTACTGCTTTGTTGGGAAGGTAAGGTAAAGGTACTTGTCAGCTCTCAAATTTCGTAACACTGGTAAGGACTAGATTATCGATAGGTGTCTATGCCTGCGACGACACAAATTTCGGGCTTCATTTTGCAAAGTCATTTTCTGACCTAGATCGTTACACATTTGATGAGCTCAGGATGGTGTATGGAATCATGCGAACACTGAGTATTTGTGTTTGTCGATCTATGTAAGAGAACAAAACTTCCTCCAGGCTCTTTACTGTAGTTCTTGCTATAATCTAATATTGCATGGAGCGCTCACAGTAGGGCTGAGATTAGTACAACATGACATAATAATGTCATGTTCCGTAATGGCGTCATTCCATCATGTCACTCCGGACGTGCAATGAAGCAGTGATTCGAAACTATGGCTACTTGAATGAGTATGTTTCGTTGTATTGAGCTGGAATAGTTTACAATGATCGATCAACCTCGAACCGTCAGAGTAACGATTAGATGATTCAATATCTCATTTCCCTGAATAATGGGTGTGGGTCGGTTAATGAACAGATGAAGTAATCCCTTCTCCATGCCCCCGTGCTCCTGAATACAAGGAAATGGGCGATTATTCAAACAACTTCACAATTTGTGACTGGGGCAGCAAAATTGGGTCGGGGTGAATAAAATGTGGTCTAGCTTTCTTCCATCATTTTCCCTCATAACTGGAACGCGAGAGAACAGAGCACTGGTATATCATTCATGCTCCATTCCGTCGAGTATAACCAAACAATCATAGGCACAGAGGTACATTTTTGGAACATAATTTTTCGTTCTCTTTCTCCCGTTCATCTACTTTCACTTTGTAGATCTTAGAAACCTGTTCACCAATTCATTGCTGTTTTAGCCTACACTGAGAGGGAAAAGTGCCTTGGAAAGTACACCTTGACTTGATCCGTAGGCCTATTGCATGTTTTTCATATTACCTTGTTTACGGCGCCTTAGAAAATCAAATAAAGCATATACAACTATAAGACTATATATTTATCAGCGTAGTACTAAAGACAGTGGGAATCACCCATCAGTTGCCGCTAGTTATCTTTGACATCTTTATGGCTCTTTGGCAGAAATCTTTTTCGAGATGGGTGTTATGACCATCGGAATTGCATCTTAGGTTGGTAGGGTTGTTTCATATGACCACTATTCGACATACCTCGAATTACGACGAACTGGAAAGGAACGGCTAGTGACTGCTCAATAAAGAATAACTGGTACTCGTGGTTGAACAAGCAATGAGTATGTGGCAAATCTGTTGCACGGGCCATGCCCCAATTTTACATGATACATGCGTTGACCTCCACAATATCTGGGACTGTAGAAAACAGATGGTACTTTATTGTTACTAGATTAACGTCCCGCGACTCTGCTTCATACAAATCTAATTTCACTTGAGTTGTCCCGCATATGCAGCGATATGAATAAATTCCTAGCTTATGCCACTCTTCCGCTCACATATTAGGTCAATAATAACGTCATGTTACGTGTGTTAATGGCGTCACTGTAATTACATAATGTCACTCTGGAAGTGTTATGAAGCAGTGATTCGGAACTGTTGCTACTTGAATGGTTTCCGATTACTCAACGTGGGTACCTGTATTTTACGAGGCCAATCGGTATGCTGTTCTAACGATCGATCAGCCTCGATTTCGTCAAAGAAAAGATCAGATGGTCCGATCTCCAAATCACCTGGAAATGAGTGGGTGGGCCTGCTAATCAGCAGATCAAGTAATTTCCTCCCCATACTCTTCTGTGCTTCTGCGTACAAGAAAGTATGCGATTAGGTAAATGACATTTCTGACTGAGGCAGCAAAATTGGGTCGGGGGTTGAAATTGAGTCTAGCTCTCTTTCGCTATTTTCTCATATAGCTGGGACGCCACAGTCTAATTTGGTGCATCTGTTGTTCCAAATGAAGAACGGAACACCGATATATAATTCATTCTTAATTATGTCGAGTTTAACAAAAGAATAATAGGCACGGTGGTACATTTTCGAAGCAGGAACTTCCGTTTATTTATATCTATATTCACTTCGTTGATCTGAGAAACTGATGTTTCAGCCTTCACTTAGGAGGTCTGGAGAAGGTGTTTTGAAAAGTACATCCTGACTTGATCTGTATTGTATGTTTTCATATCACGCTGTTTATTGCGCCTTTGTTCTTCGAAGAATTAAACATATGACACTATAATTGTATAAGACTCTGTTTGTATATCATCATCAGCATAGTACTAAAGACAGTGGAAAACACCCATCAGTCGCCGCTAGTAATCTTGACATCTTTATGGCTCTTTGGCAGAAACCTTTATCGGGATGGATCTTATGACCATCGAAATTGCATGTTATATATAGGTTTATTTTGATGACCACGATTTTATGAGTTTACATACATCGAATTACGACAAACTGATAAAGACCGGTGACTGTCCATTGAAGAATTACTAGTCTGATAGTAGGCCTACACGTGGTTGAACAAGCAGTGAGTATGAGTGGGTTGTATTTGTGGCCAATATATGGCCCAGGTCAGGCCCTGATTTTGTTTGATACACCGGTTGATCTCTACAATATTTGAGCTACCGCCCTCAACCCATGTAGATAACATTGGAGATCAACAAAAAGTATGCGTGACCTTTTCTAACATATACCACGTACTCCGCTTCCCTAGAATAAAGTTATCGGTCAGCCGTGCTCCCGTCCAAGAGAGGACACAGACTCGTGTTAACTGTATTATAGAAAGTAAGTTACAGCCATTATTATCTCGAGGCTCATCTTTCTGGCAAAAAAAATGAGGGTTCTTGAAGGTTGTGAACGTTTAATTGATAGTTTTTACCTCTCTGCTGTGAAAATTCACAACGCACACCATAACCGTTAAACTTTTACATTTTGTACCAGCCTTCCGAAAAGGATTTGTATTTGTAGATTTTACAATCGTGGTCTGGTGCTCGTAGGTTAAACTTTTACTGTTTCCAGAGATTTCCACGTTCTCGCTGCATGTAGTATATCATTATTTCTTCACTCTGCCATGGCTCATATTCATAACCTCTCATCATATTTTGCATTTCGTATTTCATTCCTACATCATATACGTCTTTTCAACCTCTTCATTTGTTCTTACAGCTCATGTCTTCACACAATTTATGTTGTATTCATGAAATTGTAAGTAGAATTAGGATGGATTCGTTATTATCACTACATTAATCTCTGCCAACTGATGCAACGAAGCCACTTCCTGGGACTAAATACACTTTTTCTGTTGAAATATTGGAACTGGGACGCGCCGATCCAGTTCCATCCATCTAATACCATAAATAGGAAGTATTGAACAATCTAATCATCTTTGATGCTGTTTACAGGTGTCAAATATGATCTCAAGTGTAACAGTGCGCCAGGGCGGCTTACGTAGCCCTACTTTTTGGGACATAATTCACAGCGATCGAATGAAAATTAATTTGCTCTCCATTCGATAATTTGTTCATTCATATAGCAATGCTTACTGTCGGTTATTATTCTTCTCGTCTGTCACTCTCAATATATAGCTCTTTACACAAAACCAATAACACGTTCTGGATTCGTCATATGTCGATGTACTTCCTGCCTGTAGCACTGTTATGGATTAGTTATCATTGAGTTTATGCGGTAATGATTCAGTAACGCAAAAATTACGTATGATGTGTTTCAATCGATATCCTTATGGGTCATTGTTTCATATCATATATAATATGAGTGCGGCATTTTTTATTTTTTATCTTGTTCTTCTTTCTTGAATATTGAAAATCCTACTCGGTTACTATTCTCATGGCCTTCTACCATATCATCCTCCTACATTGCTCTCGTGTACTCTTTTTGCTCGATTTTACTGTTGCAAGACTTAGGTTTTCACATAGCATATTCAGTCGAGTTATATGCAAAACTGACAGATAGCCTATAGCTTATCATACTAGAGGCGTATTTCATATGTGCGGATGCGGTATACATGTTAAAATCGCTGTTTCGTGAAGAAGGATACGTTGGGGTCTGTATTCATCTCCGTTACCATATTACAGCTTATTCGGGCACTTTCCTTGTTTGCGTTCGCGTAAAAGCGACATTTATGTGTTTTGCCGCATCCCGCATCCGCACATAATTATGGAATCCGACCTTAACGGGACCTGAGTTAGTAAAACCGAACGCAGAGAAGAGCTATATGCACTTCTCCGTGATTTCACCCATGTCCAGTTGGACATATGAATAATTCATCTTCGACTATCTGGATGAATCAAAGTTTACATTCGTAGGCCTCATATCAGTCACTCACTCAGTCCCATGACTGTGGTAGTCGTCGCTTCGTCGGGGGGACATGAGTTCAGAAGCTGTCATCTTCTTCCATGCTGGTCTGTCAGTAGCCTCGGTGAGTAGATCTGGCATGTTCAGGCCCGTCCAATCTGTGACGTTGTCTGTCCAGCTTCTCCTTTGTCGACCTCGTCTGCGTCTACCCTCGACGGTGCCCTGAAGTATGGTCTTGGGAAGGCTGTCGTGTCTTGTGACGTGTCCAAACCAAGCCATTCGTACAATGCATTTCTCCAAATACCTGCCATGAAGGGTTGGCGATCGAGTGAGATGAATTAGGTTGGGTTGCTTTCATTGATGTATATACTATTCGGAACGAATCGCTTATCAGCAAATGAGGTACCCAACCGTAAAGATGTTTATATACCGAATTGAATAGTAGTATCACATCTGACGATTCCCCAAGAGTGGATGAACACTTCCAGCTTTCTCGTCTTCGATTATGTTGAGTTATTTTGTTTGCGTTGGCCCTTCATCCACACGAATTTGAATCAATGTTTTAGCTAACACATGGGCATGATGTGGTGTGATTGTCTTATACATCGGTGAATGGGATACAGTGGAAGTCCTGTAATGTAATTTCATATATTTAAATTTCATATATCGACATCAACATGAAAATCTGCTCAGAAAATCATGAAATCCGGTTTTTAAACAGTATATATATATTACCATTGACAATAAATAGGTGTTCAGAAATCTGGTTTGAAAATGGGTTTAGCACCAATGTGCTTTTAATTTGGACGGAAGGTGTTTAGCAATTGAACACTAATATTCTGCAATACGACACATGATGTTTAGATGTTCATTCGTGTATGTCAAATGTGTCTCGGACTATTCGCATGTTGTCGGACTTGATATTTCAGTTTACACGGAATTACTAATATCCCGGCGAAAGTAGACTATTCTTCTATCAGTCTCTGAAGATTTCATCTGAGTGGAGGGATGGAACAGGTGAACGAGATTTCGTCGCATCTACGTTCAGAGTACTGTGAGTCTGTAACAAATTGAAACAAATGACTTACAACACGCGAAGCTCAGGAGAATTGGGGGACTAATAAGTAATAGACCGCATCATCTCAGCTGCTGAAAATCACCCAAGATATCGTGGAGAAACCTACTGAGATCGTGATATTGATGTAGCCTACTCTATTACCACTATTATTTCATCCTGACTGCTCCGCGTATGCTATGAGTAGGCCTGTGTGTATAAACCAACGTCTGGATATGAGATAAGGATATACATGTTCGCTTCACCGAGTTGGACAATCAGATCCGAAATCGCCACCTCGCAATAATTAAAATAACGAAACATTAGGGGGGAACGCCATTTCGCCATGCTGATTAATAGCGAATTAAAATTCCTCTGACTTACTACCTGAAGTTCTTAACAGCCAACATAAAAAAATACACGGCACGGAAAATGAAACAGCGGCATCGATTGAATTAACGTCCGCATTGTCAGCATCGAGAGGACTGAAGAGGTTTACCTCGAGGGTCTGCGATGGACTATAAGAGGCTTACGATGGTTGCCGATTCAAATGGAACACCGGTGGAAATCTCCCTACTCTCACGTACCGAACGATGGAAGAAACGTCCGTATAATGTCGCGAGTCGCGAGGGAAATAGTTGTACACTCGGTCGACATGGTCATTCGGGGAATAGTTTTTGTAACATTGGATTTTGAGACAGTAATTTCCTCTTCATCATTGAATATACCTGCAGCGTGAAACTTATTATTATGATTACAAACTCAAATGTATACCTTACATACACAAAAGTTGATTCCACACGGTTAGCAGGAATAATTTTCTTATCAGATGTTTTCTTTGGACGTTGCACTCCGATCCGGATATCCCGTCACCGCATATTGAGCATGTACAGTCAATGCAGTAGCCGAGTCTGCTGCGGCTTATGTAGTTTTGTGCGTTTTTCCCATGTGGCATTTCTGAGCTTGATTCAAGCTCCATGTACCACTATACCATACGTACTGGTAAATAATTATACCAGGTATAATCAGTTAGACAAAGAATGACAACGTCACCATGTTGGCATACCCTCTCACTCTCCACTATGACTCACTGTTATCGATGAGTGATCATGGATGAAAAGCAACCTATAAGCTGGGATACATGACGGCCGAACAGTAAAATAATAATCCCTTTGCCTAACACTATTGGAAAATTTCCAACATCCCAGTTCCGATCGTTAGCCCTCTACTGTCCGATGTATCATATAGGCTACAGAGGCTCGTGTTGGTGTCACGCGCCGCTCGAAACTAAAATAGTTGCCCGAGATTGGGGCCGAGTGGTTACAGGGGCACTCGAGGCATGACATCCGCCATTCAAAGATCAGCCATAAGAGCACCCTCGAGCGAGATACCGGCCATTGTAGTGGGTAAGCCTCGTCTGGCCAATCCCGCCTGGTAGGTAAAGAGTTGAGGGTTGATGGATTATTGGTGGATAAAATTATGCCTTTGTGATGCACATGCAAGGCAAAGAACCAAACAATGCATGTCCCAGCATTGTTACGAACGAGGCATTATATATGTGGCGTGTTTGCAATGTGATGATGGGGGTTTGAGGCTTAGTATCGTGTTATAACAATAAACCTGATAACACAGACGATAAGCTACGAATTGTCTATTCCTCATTTTGAGAAATAGGAATGGGGAACTTGCACTATGGTCAAGTGTGGATTCGAAATTTTGGCTCCTCGATCAAAGTTTAGATGCCTTAAGGCCAGATCACACTACAACGATATCGTATAGTGCAACGATCCGATTTTTCCGATTTTTGGCTTACGAATGCCAGTCTCTCTTCATTGCGGCGGATATACCCATCGACAATGACAAAGTACCTCATTCGCTATGTGTGTAACCAATTCGATGTGGAATCGCCCATTCCCAACTCGATATATTCACCCAGCTTCTATTTATCGGAGAGATATCCGATTTATCGTCCAATTTCTTTCCGTTTTTCGATGTGACGTCACATTAGAATGAAGCTGGGCCTTCAGGCTAAGGAAAGGTATTTAGGTTCTGTATCAGCTTGTATGAACCTCATCACCGCATTCCTTGGTAGTCGGCCTAAAATCAAGAAATCGTGTAGCAATCCCCCCCAAAAATCGTTATAATGTGACCGGGTCTTTACGGGTGGGTAAAGAGAACAGACGATGATCTACGCGTAGCTATTCCTCTCTCCTGAGTGAAAGAATATTGATCTGTTGATCAGGATATAGTGAATTAAATTGCTTGGTGTTAGCCCAAATATAACATCAGTAAGCTTTCACTTAGTCTTGGAGGAACGTGCTTGCACATAACAAAACGCAATCCCTTTTATACAATACGAGCAGGCATTTGGAAGTATTTCTTGGTCATGCACTCAACTGGCGAATGAAAAGTGAAATATCTACCTAAAAACAATACTTTTATGTTATTGTCTATCGCTAAATCCAATCCGTAGTTCAATTCCTATAGTCGCTCTAGATATACGCGATCAATGTTTTACCAAAATAACTCACAGTCAGGAAACCACTTGTTGGAGAATCGCTTCAGAACAAGAAGGCAAGACACTCACAACTCACGAGTATTATATTAATAGCGAAGTTGTTAGCCTAATATTATAATTTCACTGAAATTCATTTGTGGCTAGCATGTCAGTTGAGTACGTTTGTAAGTCATTTTTTCAATATAATTGTTTCATACAGAACACGTTAAATGATTTCACACGAAGAACCGTCCGATGCTGAACAGCTGAAATCCTAGCTGCGGTCAGTGTTGCGCCCAATTGAAACGCGCAGCAAAATGTAAACAGTGAATAGGGAAGCGGCTAAGCGGGGTGTGCTGTCTGAGTTCCACGAGGAGAGTACATAGTAGCTGTATCATGTCGCTTGTACATTAGCATTGTCCCTAGCTCCCGATATTGTTGAGAAGCGGAATATTTGTTCAGTTACCTTATGCTACAAATAGGTTTTGTACATTCCTCGCTTGGCTATGTTGACATTTGGCAACGCGTTTGTTGAGCGCAACATTGAAACCGTTTTGACTTTAGCATGGGTCTCATTGACACTACGGTTGTGGCATGGGACTACAATCCCACGCACCACGTCCAGCGAGGGTTGCCTAGCGCCAGCGAATCAACATTTTTGAAATGCATTCTATGACATCTGCCTCATCACTCATCGAGATCTAACTGCAAGAGCGTGGAACGCCGGTCGATTCTCCTTTGGAAAACGAAGATCAATAGCCTACTCCATATAGTATAGGACGGTTCAAAGGAATCAGGTCACAATAGTCCTGAATCCTGATAGTTTTAAATTGCATATGACGCCACTTTTCAATAGCGTCTCCGCGGGGGTAGGTCACCATGGGGCGCTTCAGTCAGGTATACGCTCCTGGACTCGGTCATGCTGGCCCCGTGGCGAGATTTCAGTATAAAGAGGATAATAATTACCAGATCAACTTCGTGGAAATGA
>JAUOBX010015567.1:0-14276 GCA_032360705.1 Eupentacta quinquesemita
CCCCCCAACCCCCTCCCCCATCTTTCATGCAATTCAGGTGTCACGTGTGGGCGAAAACGGTCTTCTGATTGGCCGAGAGACACCCTGAAATCCCTGGAAATACATGTAAAGACTATGCGGGTCATGTGTTTATCATCCGATGAAGAGTGCTTTACGAAAAACTGTTTATCAACCGATAAATGAGGTTGATCGAATCGAGAATTCCAGCTTAGTTATCGAACAACCGGCAATAAACATGTTTCGTCGACCGAAAAGTTCGGTTAATCGGCGAAAAACACTTTCTATCGAATTATAGCACTTTGGGATTTCCATAGGAGGCTTGATTCTCCAAGCAATGGATATCCATCAATTACGGTACCATGCACTGGAGGAATAATAAAAAATTCATTTTACACACTAAGTTGAACTACTGAAAATATTCATATGCCTGAGCAGATCCCTTCGTGAATGGAATAACGTGGTACTGATGACATCCATTCGGATTATTCGGAACTAATCCAAACAAGTCTGAACGCTATATATCAGGCTATTGCGTAACTTACCTCTCCCATTCCTGTGAGGAATCTCAGTAGAATGGACAGCAGGAATGATTTTCCTGTTCTCGCCTTCCCGGCTATATTCAGAACACAGAGTTGTTCGATGTTTTTGTCTTTATTCTTTTCGAGAATCCGCTGATACGCCTTCTCTTTGAATTCAAGATGTTTGACATTCTTGCTGACAATCTGTACTGCTTCGTATTCCATTTCACTCGCCCTAGCGAAAAAAGAAATAGTATAACTGCCGAGTTGTACTCACATGGTCTGACAGGGTGTCTGGACTGAGACCCGTTGCCTGAACTCAAGTTATTGTGTTGACCTCCTACCTAAAGCTACATTCCTGGCGTTACAGCCCTTTTGGTTTGTTTTCAGAAGACTTGCAACCCTCACGGAACTTATTTCAGAAGAAGAAAAGGTCAAATGGACGAAAATAGGTGAACTTGACTGGTTGCTGTGTGGGGTTATCATTCGCACGTTTTGACAAAATGAGCACAGCAACCCAGTCATGGCAATCGTTCCCCGATACGGGGACGGATTAGCTACGTTACCTATAGTGGTATTTTAACGTCTCACGCAATCAGGGCCAGAGCTACCTCTGTCGCTTGCCTAACCTTCAATAATCTACATCCAAACCTATGTTCCGCTCAAATACATTTCCGATGTCACTCGATCGCCTCTCTCTTCGAAACGCAGACATATAGATCCCGACTTGTAAAGCTCACTCCCAGATTATGTGAAATTGTGTAATATTCTGACTGAGCACTGTTAAATCTTTTTTGCAGACGTGTTTGATAAGAGCTACGATGATTATTGCTAATAGTTTGTTTGGCGTTTCAGGAAAATGTTGTATTATCATAATTTCACAGCGACCATGCACGTTTTATTAGGTCATTCTTCTGAAATGATTTGTAGCCGCGGATATCCTTATAACTTCCCGTATACGACCCTAATTATGTGACCTCGTATGGGCGAACAATTTTGAAGCCAGAGAATGTCTTGCCGCCATGTCTGTCAACGATCTGTTGATATCTGAAGGGAAGGAATCCCCTCACCAAAAATGTCACTTGGTAATCTAAAATTGGTGATATTCACTGTGTATTATTCATTAGCTTCCGATCCAGTCCGACCACTATATTGTTGTTTTGATCATCCGCACGTCTGAAGAGGATAAAGCGCTCGGATTTTGGGAGTTTGACTTTTCTCTTCTTAATGATGATGTCTATGATAATATCGTTTAGAACCTTTTAGCTTCAAAGTCTACTTGCTGGATATGGACCCGTCAATAAAATTGGAGCATAAGAAGTTCACTATGCGTGAGGCCTCTCTAAATGATTCGATTCGTGAGGCAAGGCATTTTCAGAAATATGATGAGCCCAAAACTTTATTTCAAATTTTGAACGCCTCTCATGTCAGTGCAATCCAGATGCAAACAGTCGTAATCTTCCAGCTGACAGAACAGAGCTATAAATGTTGTATCATCGTAAATTTGACAGAATAATTTTGAGATCTTGAGCACGGTGGGTCGAGAATGGTGAGAAACTCTCCAAGTATCCTCTGAACGCGGAGAAACGTAATTGAGCTAACAATATTATTTTCCGCCTGATGCAGCAGAACGAGGATATTATTGACGGATTTGTCGATAATTATAAAATATCTCCGTTCTGCTGCTTTCGAATCTGGTGTTTTTCTACACTAGATTCGAAATGTCTACAGTTCTCTCTATTCCTGCCCTTCCGTTACTTTCTTCCCAGTCGATGGTATATTTTCAGATCTTCGTTTTCCTGATTTAAATGCTATTAAAGTTGATATTGACGGTCAACTTACGTAAGAGAGTATCCAGCTTCATTTGATATGCCTAACGATGAATCCCTGGTCTGGTGGGCCATTTGTTTGCATGAACAATCCTGCAGCTTGTGTTCCTACAGAATAGACTAGATGATCATCAGTATTATCACTGATGAATAGTATAGTATAGTATAGTATAGTATATGGTATATGGTATATGGTATAGTATAGAATAGGATAGGATAATATAGGATATAACGCAAGTAATGACTAAATTCAAAAACAAAACAAAAGTAAAGTATGAATGGTATGTCCCAAATTTTTAGTAGCAATATAACAACACTACGATCAGACAATTAGTGACTCACTATATGAGTACGCCGAGTTCCGTTCTACAATTGGTGTAGTTTGAACCGAACCGAGATAAAGGGCCAACGGTTGACGTCACTACTGGAGCCCATATGTGGACATAAGCTTCAGATGATATAAAACTCGAATCTTGAAGTTAGCTGAATCTATATTGGCGGCTAGTTAGGCCAGTCCAAAAAATGTTGAAACAAACATTTGTAACAACTGAATCCTTATTCGCGGCTAGACTTCTGGTCAGTATTCGAAAAGGTGTGCCTGGTGGACGGAGTGGCGACAGAAGGAAGTGTTTTTCTAGAAAACTCTACTACTATAAGTCTTCTGTTTCTTAGAGAGGTCTAACCCAAGCTGTGAGGTATTACGCTAACACTGCAGAATCGATCACAATCATTAGTGACAGCCATATAGGAATTATAGGCTATTTGTTAAATTGCTTTAGCATGAAATATTTTTGTCTACGCTAAAATTACTTCTTTGGCCTACAATATATTTGCTTCAATGCACAATCACACTTATCAAGTATATATGTATGTTGTCCCACCGCCAACATACATGTCCAAAGGTGAGTACAACATCGGGGGTCTCGTGAAGTGTGGTACATGCAAATCAATTGCAACACACACAGCTAGTATGGTGGGACCTCATTCCATTAGTTTGTCATGTCCATCTGGAACAACAAAAAGTTAAACATTGAAAAGCTAACTGATGTTAATAAACCTGTTATAAATCTGTTAGTGATCGAGTGACAGATTAACACACCTCGCCTTAATTATTAATCTATTCGAATGTGGGTAAGCGGGACTTGATGCATTTGGAAACTTAGCTAGCCTGACCTTTGCGAGACAGCACCTGTTTGCATTGAACCATATGGTATAAACATGAAATGAAGTAGGTACGACGCTACACTGTATGTACATTGTGAACAATTCAAAACTAATTCCACGAGTGATTCAAATGTGAAGGAACGGTTGTTTCAGGAGGAATAGTATTCGATCGTTGCAAACAATGGAAGTCATATAAAGTATATGAAACTATGATCACAAGTATCTAAATTAGCAATGAGATTAGGAGAGTGTGATTGTTGAAATACATTGTATGCCATTCAAACAACATTCAACATATGTGTGACTACATCAATAATTATGTAGAATATAATTAGAATATGTTATTATATAATAACACCAGTACCAATGGTACAGTAGCTCACCTGTTAATACGCATCAGTGTGATGCACATGAGTGGGAGAGGCATCCCATTCCTGTGACCCTCAAGATGATTAATTGAGCCGAGAATGATCCTTGGATGACCTCCCATCTTAAATCCCTGAACATCGGTACCCGGTAATGGTGACAAACTTCCATGATCATCGGAGTACACATTTGACAATGACCCAAATTGGCCCACCAATCTGGGCCGTGGAGCATATGACATATTTTCCGAAATGGCCCACCGTGATGATCTAGGACTCTAAATTTATGAACACCCCAGTATGTAGAATTGGTATCAAAGGATAATGACAAAATTCAATAATCATCTGGTTCTAACTCGAGGAGAGGAAACATCTCTGACAGATTTTCACAGAATGGCTCAAATGGCTCACAATATGACCTTGGATTAATTAATAATAGCCCTGATCCCCACGTAGGGAGTATTGGTAATGATAAACAGCTTCCATGGTCATCGTGTTCGAACTCCAGGAGAAGGAGTATTCGTAATAATGACCAACTTCCGTGATCATCCGATTCATACTCCAGGAAAAGAAGCATCTGACAGATTTCTACTGAAGGCCTAAAGGTCCCACCAGATGGCCCTGGACCGCTTTAGATCGAAATAACCGACGTTGAAAATTGGGACTTTATATATATAATCACTCATAGACCCCCATTACCCATCAGTACCATCAAACCTCCAGTCTATATATATGCTAACGGAACTTGATAGCGATAGAGCGAGCTGAGCGTGTTGTTGACGCATTCAAGCGATTTTATATAATACATAGATATAACATATAATTCAATATATCTACGACGAAGAATTGGAACTGCGAGTTCTCTTACATGGTCTTGGTCTGCTCATCACTCGGCACGACAACAATCAATATCGGATCAACTGGCAATATGGGAACTGCTCCTATTCCTTCATGGAAAGTCAGACACACCAGTATAGATTGAGCATGACATGGCCGTTCACCCTCAACCCAGGTCAATTTCCAATTGTCACGTTTGACCACCAGCCTCTATTTTCTCTCACACAGTGTGTGCATTGAAAATGGTTATGCTGAGTGGACTGCATATTGAGAAGGCACTATGGAACACAATGACCTATTGGATGGATCAGACTGAACAACAACTATCAATGATCCTTAAGTTGCCGCCCGACAATTTGAAAGGTAATATATCTGGTAATGGAAGTCGCACATAATTATCCCTGGAAGTATCCAACATTACCAGTACATGTCCAGGCGACCGTTCCAGTTCTCAACAGAATACTGAATGAAACATCCGACCTAAGGTCTAATATTGGTGAGAGTTTCACCAACTGGAACATGATCATACGGCATAGGATTATGGTTCTCATATTCACCAGAGCCCACCGGAAGAGAAACTTCCTACGTCCCAGAGACACTCGTGGCATTCGTTCTTCGCAATACACAATGTGACCTATTCTCAGTGGCTGCCTGTACACATCAGACACATCTTGAAGGCGATGTCACAAGACATCAGAGAGGAATTTGAAAATCGTAATCACTGGGCAAACTCGGAGTCGGTACACAAGTTATCGGTGATCCCCATAGACTAAAACGCATGAGCAGGTGAATAAGTGGTGGAGGCATCCGGTGGTGCAATGGGGCTCACTGATAATCCAGTTGCATTCAGGAACTGAAAGATTGCTGGGCCCGTACTTCTGCGACAGTACGAGAATGAAAATGGTCTCGGCATTGATCTACAGAATCTTTCCAACATCGAGTACCACGAACGAGAACTGTCATCGTTGTTCTGATCAGTATGTTCCATGAACACTCTCCGATGAACAGGGATCATGATCTCTGTTGCGTTCGGAGCTTCCAACAACTTCACCCATTACAGCCTTACCACACAGTCACCCGTTTGAGCAACTGTAACAGGCTGAACTATTCCTAGGAATCGAGAGCCGTGCTGTTATAGTCTATGACAAAGCAAGTAACACGAGGAAATAGTGTCAAGATAGAGCTGTTCAGCCAGAAAAGGAAAGCTGTTGACAGAAAACACCTGCATATAATGCACTAGTCCAGCACATCAAGACGGTTGATTCCAGGCTGGAATCTGAATACAGTCATGATATCTAAGCAAGCGAGCCAAGACCCAAGGGTTCCTTGATGAAGCTTGATGAACCCGTAGCACTCAAATCCGATCAACTTAGCCTACTTCCAAATGTAGTGTAACTACCAATCCCGTTGCCACTTAGGATATAAAGGTCAATCTTGAAATGGTCATAGTCAGACTCGAGTAAGATAAACGTCTTGGTAGCCTTCAAGATATAGAAACATTGTATGCTATAGTGCTCAAGTCGGAGACATTAATTGAATGGCAATATCGACCCGAGAGCCTCACTTTTCAGATGATCCCAAATCATTGGAAAGGGAGCCAACATTATTAATCTGACGATGGGCAATTTCTATCGTATTTCGACACTTGCTTAGAATGAAACTTCTACTTGCACGCGGTGAGCCTCAAATAGTTTGAAAGAGGGAGAGAAAACATTACCATGAACAGCTGTGAACGTACTCGTACTAATGTACCCGCAAGGGGCAAAAGTTGACGCACAGGTCCAGGAAAATATAACTTCGAATTCGAATAACGGGACGAAGACTTACATGAATCACATAACTACCAAAGCAGTAGGCCCTACTCACTGAAGAGCACAGTATGAATTGTTACGCCGAGAAATGACTCTTGGGTCGGCGGGATGTTAATTGTGATCCTCTCAACGTAGGGGAGGGGGTGGGTGTATATAAAATTTGCAAGTAAATTCACTGTTTATTGAATTTTTGAATTTAGTTTTCTCATCGCCCAAATGCGTGTGAGGACGGTCCCGTAACCATATTTTGGAGAGCAGAATACCCAAGCTCAAGTGCCGTGAGAGGGAAGGGGAGGAACCCAACAGCTGATCGTTACGTCACCCTTATGCACCCGCTCGTCATATTTCAACCTCAGGCTATTGCCAATTAAGATGAGCGAACGTGACAAACAGACAAATGTACGTGTCACAGTAAATTACAGAAGTTACAGAATAAATTGTATTAACCGCCCATATGGGCCTTACTGTTGAATTGCATATTATGGTAGTCCTATCACATTTACTGTCCCATTCTCATTAACATTAAAGAATAGGCTCACCAATGATGTTGCTGATTCAATGAAAACTGACCTTAAATTGATCGTTAAGGAGCCTGGTTGTTCCCAACTTCGGACCTCTAATCTGATAATTTAGATGACTTGTAGCCTACTGCTGCAGGCATGTATCGAGAATATGAAAAAACGTCCTTATACATTTCTTATGAACTATAAACCCACTGTGCTTACCAACATAGTTGGTTAAACACTGCATTAGCCAATTACCAACGCACAGTATGTTAGTATTTGTTGGACCTGTTATTGGTTTTCAGCTCCGTATACCCGTTCGTGGACGGGTTGCACAAGTCGGATAGGCGATTTGAATTCCCTAGCAAGTATAATAGTGTCTTGTATCAAACAGGTTAATGTGTAATGATAACACATGTACGGATTATCCGGTCGGACGCTCCGGGAAGCGTTATTGCGGCATCTCAGACCTTTTCCGGACAGATGGGCAAAGACAATCCTGATTATCTACCGCCATTTGTGACATGGATGAAAAATTGATATTTGAAATAATGTTCGCAGGCTGCAGTATTTTCAGTCATAGAAAAGTTGCGCTATGGTCCTACCATGCAGATGGCGTACAATTCATGATTGTGGCACAGTAAGCTCCTTCTCACCGGCCAACGAATACTTTGTGGCCGGGAAAACATGGTGATCAAACCCAGGACCTTACTCAGCGGCCATGACGAGCCGATCTCACACGACTCATCATGCTGCTAGCTTGCTCACCTTGTTCATTCTCTACCATCCACGTCTGTGCTGACGTGATGTGACTACACGTGTTTCCGATAGTTGATTGTAGCCAGTTCGCCAGCTGATACATGTCCTGTCAGATGAATTGGCCTACCTAAACACAATATTTTATCCACGAAGGCGCCACAAAACAAGGAACCACATCTAGGTAGTGTCCGATAAGATGGAGGGAGGGGGGAGGTGAGGGAAAGCTCCATTACGGCTCGTTACATGCTGTTACAGTAGTTGAACTTCGAAGAAGAAAAAAACTTCCGCTCTATCCTTCAGGAATTGAGAAAGTCAGATCATGGGGTTCACTGGTCGTCCATCGGATGTGAACGTGAAATGACAGTCCCGGGAGCAGGTCGGGATCAGTAACAGTACACCCCTGCCTCGATATTCTCTGAGCACTAGTCGGAAAGGGGAGGCAAGTTATCGCCAGTGCTTATCCACGATCAACACGCCCATGTCTCCTTGATGAACCTTCAGTGGCCTCCTAAACCCGTATCAATCAAAACAAATCAAATTATTCCGACAAACCTTTAATGTTCAACTTGTCCAAACATGTATTCATAAATGATTGCAACCTGCAAAATAGTGTGGAAGTAGGTGACATATTTCTTTTAATCATTGACAATAATCAAACGAAACCTATGAACTTTAGCAGTCATTAATTATAGATAAATGAGACAATACCGCGTTACTTCAATCCTGTACATCACAGGGTTCACAGTAACAGAAGAGGGGTGATTGTCAGCTGGTAGTCTGGCATGCTGACCGACGGGTTCTGAGTAAACGGCTTCGATATGCCTATATTATCACCCCTACCCCGGGGCTTCGTCGATTGTTTGGGTAGCATGTCGTCAAACAATGATCATAGCAAAGTTCGAATTGATGTAATAATGTTGTGTACTTTTCGCATAGACTATCACTGTACTGGGACTAGTTGCAGTCCGTGTTGGGAACTCGTTGCAATCAAACTCGTTTGCACACGCTTCTTCGTTGTACTGCGAATGTTCGCAGTTCGTTCGCATGTGTGCGGGGATCATGTAAGTTTGAGGACGCAATCTGAAGTTCTCCGCACCCGGGGGTGGGGTGGGGTATGGATTGGATGGGGTGAGGAGAGCACACATCTATACAGCGATTAGGTACCGTTCAGACCGGATCTTTAAGTCTTAAAAAAAGGCTGCATTATATAACTACCAGGAAAACAAAAACTGAGACAAAATGGGATTGGCTGTACACGATCATGGCGGCGTATCAGGCATCGTCTGGCACTGGAATTGTCTAGCCTAATCAGGTAAATTGTCAGTCTATAGGTGACTAGATAACGTTCATTGCCAGTAGACAACACGAAATAGCTCCTGTAAATTGGACAACAACTTGACATGTATGAGTAACATATGCAGATCAGATCAGCCGGCCCGCCCTCTGTATTGAATTGCTTTAAATTGTCAGTCCATAGGTGACTAGATAACGTTCATTGCCAATAGACAACACGAAATAGCTCCTGTAAATTGGACAACAACTTGACATGTATGGGTAACATATGCAGATCAGATCAGCCGACCGCCCTCTGTATTGAATTGCTTTAAATTGTGATTTGACGTGGTGTGTTTAGTCATAGGTCTAATGCGTAAAACTTCTTCATAAAATCGGTAAAATGTTGCATTCTCTAAAATGATCCGTAACAGTTAAAACAAGGGAACAGCCAATTTCAAGTAATTTGTTTATCGTACAATTCCCAAATCTGTCGTTCTGAGTGATGTTTGTTTCCGAAAGTTCCTCAGTAAATCTTACGTGTCAGGTGGTATCAAGTGTTAAAAATGTTGGAGAAGTTCGCTAAAGGGCAAACTCATTGGAAAAGGGCTCAGAAGCTGTTACACCACAGGGAGTGTTACACAAAACAAAACGTGAAGTCAACCTATGATGCACATCAATGCTCTCGAAATCAGTAGTTACGGAAAAATAATCTATAATCAATTATTATGCATGTAAGAGTTGCTCCATCAATTAAATACCGTGGTCGTGTTCCATTGTTAGTCACTACGATTTAGGAACACTCTATATATTCGAATTGGCTTAATGGATCTAATTTATACAATTTCCTGATAATGTCAATATTATTTCCAACATGATGAACGTTGTCTTCTAGTTTTACCACAATATCGACATTTACAGTTCGCAATGATCGGGTAGCAAATGGCCGAGGTACTTCTCCTCAGTGAGCGGTATCAGGAAAACGAATACAGCATTGCGAAATATTAGATATCCGAGTATCTTTTGCTGCCAGCAGCAGTATCCAACCAACCAACGAATTAACGTTTCATAGGTAGCCAGATGATTCCCGGCATCATTTCCCCTATGTACAGTAATCATGCACCTGCTCACGGTCGGACGATGTCAAAGGCTGCAATATATTCTCCTATCGGGGGGTGGGAGTTGCCAGGGGGAGAAACTATATGTAGGAATGAGCTCAGAAACGATATGTTCATGTTGTTGCAATACTCACAGCCTGCCAATAGCTGCCAAACCAGCACGAGAAAGTAGGCTTATATGAATACGACGGTTCTTCGCGGTTACTATTTATTGGTCCTACTCATTTTGGCAGAAGGATCTCCCAAAACATAATCCATGCACACATGAACGATACTGATAGTGAAGTGAACGGTTCAAACAGGAGTCATCGGTTGCCTTGGTCTTTTGCGGTATATACTTTGTTGCGTAATGTAAACTATATCTACGCAACACGAATCGTGTCTGGGGATATTATAGTTTTGGGTGGGTTGCCGTCGCTGTCTGCACCGCCCCGCTGGAAACATTAGGCGTTAGGGCAACATCTCTCGAACGCAACTCCTAATTGACCTAAAACTTGAAAAACATGTCCGCACAAGGGAAATTATCGGATGGGATCGAATGATGGGTTCGGAAGAGGGCGTTGCTGCATGATTACTGCTCTCTGTTTTGCAGGTGATATGCGAGATTATAACGTTCGCCCGATTTACACGAAACTATGGTTGCACAGTCCGCCCCGTGAACCCTTCTTCGGAATTGAACGAAACATGTGGATGCGGACTATGGCTGGCCTTGAACAAAATGTAGGTGATTGCGAGGATACTGGAGGTCAATTTCGGATTATTCCGATTTGTGATTTGCGATTTTTTTCTGACTTTGCCGAATTTAAATAGAACTTAGTAGTGGATTTAGACTAAAATCAGTCCTGAAAAAAAACATGAATGTCATGTCAATAGTGCCAGAGGTTGAATGGACATGGTTCTTGCAGTATTTCTAATTTTGTGAGATTTCAGCAAAAAATGGCGGAAGACAAAATTTAGTAATTTATGGTGGGATATATTAGTGGACAGTTCACTCGCACATGAGAGATAAAAAAACAGGGAAGAAAATATCTTATTTCATATCGTATCGTTACCATGCGCATACGACATGCAAACAGTTCTCCTTATCAACGACACGATCAATGCATTAGGCCTCAAAGTTCACTCCGCATGATAGGCCTACGGCGAATTAACACATTGCCCCTATGTTTCCGGGTTCAGGTCATATTTGGTGTTTTTAGCACTAGACTACTACGCCCTCATGCGCCTCGTAGAGCTCCATTGAAAACGCCAGTGTCATTTCCAGACTGAAGACGCTTATTTTATTCAAATACTGAGGGCGTGTCGGTCTGGAGAAGTGCTGGACTGACAACTTGTCGGACTGAAGAATTGTCGCACTGGAGACGTGGATTTTGACTTCGGACTGAAGACGTGTCGGTCTGAACACTTGTCAGACAAGAGAAGTGTCGGTCTGAAAACCTGTCGGACTGAACACGTATTCCATTCGGACTAAGAACGTGTATTTTCGGAATGGAGACGTGTCAGACTGCGAAAGTGTCGGACTAAAGACCAGGCTCTAGAATGCTACCAATACTATAATGCTTTCAATGAGGTTCATAGTACAAACCGTGCTCTCCTGAATAATAGTTGATGGTAAGCCAGAGCTAAATAAGTAAAAATAGTTATTGAGCACTCATAAAAAAAAATGATTTGATTGCTACAGGCTCAGGAAGCCACTGAAGGCTCATCGAGGAACCCTGACCGTGCTGATCGTGGATGAGCACCGGCGATAACTCGCCTCCTCTTTTCGACTAGTACTCAGATGTTATCGAGGCAGGGGTGTTCGGTACCAAACCCAACCTGCTCCCGTGGCCGCCATTTTACATCCCCATCCGACGGACGACCAGTGAACCCCAGGATCTAACCACTTTCTCAGATCCTGGAGGAGCTGAAGCTTTTGGTTTTTGCTACATGTTTGTGTATTTGCGCTCAACCACGGTAACTGCGTACAGCCGACCGACGAGACTTATCGCAACTAACCGAAGACAACCCCATCGTAATTACCAAGCCCACTACGACACAGCAGAGCTCGGATACCAAGATCCCGCCAGTCGTCTCTGTGAGTACAGCCACTACTGGAGAAAAACGCCCGATGGTGATTGTGGTAATCGAACCCTGATCAAACCGGACTGCCAAGCGTCACTGATACCGCTCGACCACACTTCCACTCCTCGACCACTCTTCCACTCCAAAAAAGAACAAAATCAACACTTTTGTAGGTTGATTCAGATTCCAATCTTCCCCTGTCTATTTTAGTGCATGTATTGCACCGATATCGTTTTAGCATGGTAGGACGCTCCAGGACGTCGCTCCTTCCTGCACGCCGCTGAATTTGTTATAGTTAGGCAATAATAGTTTGAATACATTTGTATAGTCGAGTATTCAATGACGTGTCATGTAGTAAGGGTGGGGGAATGGTTGTAAAAATAATAATGTACAATTTTAGTGTGCTTACAATGGGTTCGGTGTGCCGTATAAAAAATACCACCTACCCTCATAGTAAGTAAGTAAGTAAGTTTTTCTAGTGATCTCGCACATTATAGTGCTCATCTTTTTATGGTCTACCCTCACTAAAAAACAGAGTGCACAATCATGCCCGCTCCAATATTGGATGCCACAGTCGGCAAACAGTTTCTCTCACAAGCCACCTAACAGCATTCCTCTTACTCCTCTACACGCGGGTACTGTCGGGCAGTTGAGAGGTACATTTTGGGGTGATATGCAGGAGATATATAGAATTGTCTGCTGCTGAGTAACACCTAATGAGGCCTAACACCAGCTTAAAGTGGAAGATATTCGTCAGTATGTCTACCGTCCACGTCTACACTATGTTTTGAGACGGCTGGGAGCACACACGTATCAGTAGTTGTAGATGTGCCAACTTTTCATAGGCTGTATGATAGTTGGAAAAGTGGATTATAGTTATCATCTCAGCAAATCCACGCAAACGATATTGCAACAGGAATATTGTATACAGTACATCAGAGTGCTTCGGGAAAGTGCGGGTTGGAATAAGTATATCCACTTTTACGGATATTCCACCATGGCCTAATGTTGTTCTCCATTGATCGGTTCGGACGACCCGACAAAGTATTGAAAATATGTTTAACGACGGAATCAGCTTAGCCGATGGATAATCAGCCATATCCATCGGAGACTATCTGTGAACGGCATATGCATATGCATAAACATGGTTTATAGTTCCCCTTTATAGTTGTCAAAATAATTGACGTAATGGACGGCGATAATTGAAAGAACATTTCGACGCGGACACTAAAAGTTCACATGAAAGGAGAAGAAAACACCGAATGATGGTTTGACGGAAGATGAAAGTACGAATGAACTACGACGTAAATCATTACCGGTTTCCAACGAAAGATGGAAAGCCAAATAACTCGTGCAAGGAGGATGTGTTAGTATACATGGAGGAAGAAGTCTCATATTAAAATTTTGAAATATCTTCAAACGGTTTTGAGAAGCTGCTATTTCTGACGGATTGGAATACCATTCGTATATCGATATAAGACACGTGCAGGCTGCATCAGAGGTTTATTCCGAGACTAATGGTAGGAATTCAGACGTTGAATCGTTGCCAACAGCGAAATGTCTACGTACCAACAGTATATATCCTACTAGAAAATCATAATATGTACTTTCAGAGGTTGATTCCGAGACTAAGAGTAGAAATTCAGACGTTGAACCGTTGACAACAGCGGAGTGTCTACGTACCAACAAAATATACACTACTAGAAAATCATAATATGTACTTTCAGAGGTTGATTCCGAGACTAATGGTAGGAATTCAGACGTTGAACCGTTGCCAACAGCGGAATGTCTACGTACCAACAGTATATATACTACTAGAAAATCATAATATGTACTTTCAGAGTTTGATTCCGAGACTAATTGTAGAAATTCAGACGTTGAACCGTTGCCAACAGCGGAATGTCTACATACCAACAATATATACTACTAGAAAATCTTAATATGTACTTTCAGAGGTTTATTCCGAGACTAATGGTAGGAATTCAGACGTTGAACCGTTGCCAACAGCGGAATGTCTACGTACCAACAGTATATAT
>JAUOBX010015678.1:0-14275 GCA_032360705.1 Eupentacta quinquesemita
CTGCGAATGGCCTAGTATGTCAATTGGGCAATTGACCTTTCGAAAAGGACTTGTTGATCGTGGACTCTGCTAACCTAAATATGCTAAGGTAATCGCCTCTACCGAACAATGTAATTTGATATCAGAGCGATCGCCATTGAGAGGTAAAATGGTTGACTTGCTCTACTTCTGATCATATGCTTCTTTAAATTGCTTCCGGATCAGAGTATATCCATTTCTGAGTTGGCAGGAAAGAGCAAATGTGTAACTTGCTTGTAATAATGTGCAATAAATCAGTACAAACCTTTACTTGATTATTTATCCCTTGATAGTGAGGGATCAGTGAATGAAAATATGAATATTTTCACAACAAAATTACATATTTCCCTGCATTAATTAATTGTTGATTTTTGCTAACTGAATATCTATATTTTCCTATTTCTAGAGTTCTATAAAAAAAAAAATAAGCTGAACAGAGAAATCCCAATATTTTGGTTTCGTTTGCGATGATGCCGGTAGATATATTGCTCTTCTTTCAACCGTATTGAAGCATGAAATGGCTCATTAACGTTACTGGAATATTACTTGTTCACCAAATATTAGCTTTTCGAATGCTTCAGCAATATTGTCAGCTATGGTTAGCTATTGTGCTTGGATGTTGGTAAGCTCTACAAAGTAGATGATTCCTATCATGGTGGGATTAGGTTGAAGGTCACCTGGTTTCATCTCCTTAGAATATTGTCCCACTATTTGACTTTATTGTCATGTAGAAGCTTCCGATATTTGGGTCCCAATCATAAATAAAGTCCCATAATTATTTTATAGAAGCAAGTAAAATAATTTAGTTAAGCTCAAGCATATTTGTGATCTCTCGCCAGAGTTAAATATAATCTACGTGTGTGTATGTGTGTATGTGTACGTGGCCGTTGGAGCGGAGAAGCTTCCGCATGATACCGAATCTAACGAACGCAATCATGTACCAAGCT
The DNA here is from genome assembly GCA_032360705.1 of Eupentacta quinquesemita. NCBI lineage: Eukaryota > Metazoa > Echinodermata > Holothuroidea > Dendrochirotida > Sclerodactylidae > Eupentacta > Eupentacta quinquesemita. Next base: position 966 of record JAUOBX010015678.1, read on the forward strand.
CAAATCTCCCCATGAAATATCCGCAGTCTGGAGTATAACCATACTCGTCAATTGGAAATATTTGGACTCGTTGCCATCCACGCAGATGTGTGACGGAACTGAATATTCATAACAATATACACATATCTTTATACAGTTCCTACATCTATTATTGATATTATTGGTGACTAATAGCAAATGACCGGAACTTTGGTCATTGCTAATGGTCAAGTTTACACGTTCATGACATTTGGGGAACGCGATTCGTGGTAATTAAATAGGCACGAGGGATATTCTGGTGAATCCGTGTCGTAAATGATGACATACGAGAAATGACTTATGATTGTAATCAAAGGGTTCCTGTTCGTCATCGCATCGGTTTACCTACGTTACACATAATAAACTTGTGTAAAAACTGATCATTCTGACTAGGAATATTTGGGGGATGCCCGATTCTGACGAACCAGAACGGAAAATAGGTCTATATCACATTGTCATGCTCATATTAAGATGAGTAATTTCCTGAAGGTAGATTCCCCATGCGTGTGGTAGGATATACTTTCATTGACCTTTCAATAAAATAAATACATATACAATTAGGAAAGAAATATCAGCTAAATATGTAGTACATATTGATCCCCATGAACAAATTATTGAAATGATTGAATGTAATTGAAGAGTGTCTGAGCTGATCTGTCAGTGCTGATTTAAATAATGCAGTAAAATACTCTGTCTGTAGCCTGTATGTGCTGCATGCATTCCTCTACCATATGCCACTGTGAGCATTTCTGATGTTGTACCCTGTCGCTGTGCCACAGCAGATCTTGTCATGAGTGACCAGATGAAGGGTCAAACCCGGATTGCTACCACATCATGTTGTTACCAGACGGGCCGATACTGTCCTCAGTTGAATTGTTCCAATAAAATTGAAACAACTTGATGGTATCCATAGAGATGGTGATCTTCTTCTAAAACTGTCACGTACTGCAATTCTCTACGACTGTACGGTATGTCGCTGTGAACATTCTTCAGTTTGCACACTTCCCTTTTCCTCTCAGTTCCGTCGTTTCGCCACATAATCTTTTGTCCTGAGTACCAGGGGGTAACACTCGGATGATACGGCCTGACCACCATGTGGTGCTATTGGGCGCATATCAAAGAATTGTGGCAGCAAAAACCGAACCAATGGGGTATCGTCCAAAAATAATTGGTTCAATGCAATACAAGAATTATCGCTATTGGCTAACCCTATTTCCTAACCTAATCCACAATCCTAATATGAGTACAATTGATTCTCATACAACACCACCAGCCAATCACGACGGGCATCAACTGGACATATTTAGATCGTAACTAACCGAACCGCGGTGGGATGGAAAAATGAGCCAGATACTGTCCGAGTAGCGGACAGGACGAAACAGTTCAATAATGATCTGAAGCTGGCAATATTATACTAAAACATCCATCATATGATGTTCGAGTATGAGTCACAATGTATATCATTCAACCTTGTTTGTTTGGCTCGAGAACAATTTTGTTGCTGCAGTGAGCAATTGACATGTAACCTGGAGTTATCTTCACTTATCGTGCCAGTCGAATACTTTTGGGCATGGCAATGTACGGACTAAAGATTGAAACAATTCATTTAGTTTAGGTAACAAACATTTTTCGGCTTCAAATCGTGCAAAAGTAGGGACAGTTGATTTCCGAGGAAGGTATCCAGTTCCTAAAAGCTGTTTCGGAGTGTAATCCAAACAATGAAGCGTTCGTTCGCGTGTATTCTTTTCCTTTGGTTACCCAAGTACGTTAACTCATACATGTTTGCCCATCCACGGACCTCGGATTCATTATTAGATTTATGAACAATGTTTTGAATAAGTTAAAACCAACCTAATCAAATAGTTCTAGATTGCACTTCTGCCTTACCAGGGAATGAGTCAGTCCTAAGAAATTGACATAGAATGATATCACGGATAGGTGTGAAACGGGATATCTGGTAACGGAACAGACGTGAAAGTCACCGCATCCTTATACAGCGTGTCAACAATAAAACAACAATAGAGTCGATCAATCCTGAATTATATCAGATGCTATCGGGTGCTTTCAATTGAACATTCACGTGGTCACACCGTTCCGGTTCTTGAGAATTCGTCTCCACTCAAATTATTTACGTGTTCTACAAACAATGTGCCATTTTATCGTAGACAATGACGGTATATAGTGCATTGGTTATAACATATATTGACTCAGCTACGACACTGAAAGTTCAAATTTGTAATCTTTCTAATTTGGTCAAATCCTAATTATGCGGCATATACCCTTTCCTGATTTATTCACCTTCAGAACAAACTACAGCATCCGACGATCCGCTGAGGACATTTCCTGACAGTTTCCGATGATATGAAAGGCAGAAAGGGCAATACACCGTCACCTCAGTCATCATTCAGGAAGTATTTACTGTTCGCGGTCGATCTCCAGTCAGCTAGTCGGGGAACTATACAAGTTCGGGAGGTGACACAGCTGGAATATTAGGTTCATTTTAACGACCCATTTTGGAATCTCTCTGGTTTGCCCAGACTCACTGCACTAGTGTGCAATATTTCCTGAGAACTGATGGACCCCAGCTAATTCTTGCCTTCTCTTCTCGAATGATGCAGTCACTTCAATAGTCGAGAATGAGCGGGATGACAATTGGTAACCTGATGTTGAGACCTGCTGGATTGGGACCGGGGATCTCAGCACCACAGTCCGGACACTCTGCTGACCACAACATATCTTAGCACACAATTGCGCAATTTTAAAACTACACATCTCCAGATACTTAGATGTTCTGCTCAGCCAACTTACTAACACACATCTCCGAACACTCGACTCTTCCGCCACCTCACCACCCACCACTCGACAAAGGGAAAGTGATTACGAGACGTGTTTCCTATTAATAAGCCACTTCAAGGTTACATCATTATTATTATTATTATTATTATTATTATTATTACAAGCTCTTATATGGCGCTCTACAAAGAACAGTACAAGAACTTACAATACGAAAGAAAAAAGAGAAAATACCAGAGAAAACGAAAAACTTAATCGGAAAAAGGAACGTCTCAAGGGCTCTCCTGAATGCAGGCGCCGTATCCGCCTCTCTGACACTGACAGGAAGTGAGTTTCAAAGACGGGATGCTCCTACCAAGAAGGGCGAGTCGCCAGCCTTCCGTCTAGAACGAGGCAAAAGGGTCAATACTACTCTGTAACGTAATGAGGTTAATCAGATACTGAGGACCGTGAGCATGCAAACATTTATAGACATGTAATACAACTTATGTTGTTCTTGCAGGAGGCCGGCCGAGGGATGGTCCGAGCCACAGCGATATACTATCTGGGCGGCCGACTATCTGACTATCTGGGCGGCAGAGGAAGGCAGCTGACTACTCACGACTATACAAGCGACATTCCTACGATTGTGGCGACGGCCGGGTCGTCGCTATAGTCGCCTGTAAAATCGCCAAGTGGGACAAGGGCACCACACAAACAGAACAGATGGAAACAATAAATATCAAAGACGATGAACGATTTATTACTCAAATTATAACATCGTGGAAGTGAGTTATCTCACAGGAGAGTCTATCAGTTCATCAATAGGGAAACTGATCTTGTAGTTATCCACTGTGCGCCGCCCCGTCATCAGTCTCCTTGGGGAAGATGTGTTGGGTGATATCAGCAATCTCACTGTGCGGATGGATGTCAATCTCTACACCAGACTCCTTGCACATCCGAAGTAGGTCCTGAATGCGTGGGGAGGAAAATAGGATAAATGATCATTATAAACGAATCAATGGCAAGTGGTGCCCCGCGCATATTCCGCGGGCTAAAACATTGCATCAATTGGCAGTAGACGTGAGTCACGTGACAGTGCTTGCCCTGCTTGGAATACTGCCTGTTGATTGGCCCTCCCTCTCCCGGCAGCTTGATGTCATCAGTGGGACACTTGATCGATACCCAATCAACTTGTTCGCGAGAAGCGCCGGGTGTTTAACTGGTGGGTGAACAAAACAGACATATTCAGAAACAGACACCTCTGGACACCGCAGGAACAATTGCGTAAGAATAGTCAATGGATTCGATTCATAAATCAATTATCTATATGACGTTTTGTCTGACGGGGCACCTCTAAATTTGCACATACCCCAACTATAACTGCAATCTGTTGACAAGAAGTCAAGTACAATGAACATGCCACTATCCTATCCCTAGAATATTGACAATGATAGTCATAGGGATGAATGGTACCGTAACAACAAGAAGAAGAAACACTGACTCATATAAATTTTCCATATCTTCCCTCACATCCCAAGAGCCTCGTAATCATCAATTGCACCATTGAAACTGAAGAGGGATGACCGATAATCAGTCAACTAGTCATGTTCATCGTTCTGTGGTCACTCCGGTCCATCAGTCAGCCCCCTAAGCAGTGGCGTCGTGCCCATTGTGGCTCGGTGGTCAAAAATTGTCAAAGGTGTCATAAAATTTGGTGTTTTCGAGAACGGAAAGTAGACAAAATAGTATGATTAGTTGATCGTTCTTCGATTGTCCTTGCGGATTATCCTCAACGATGACATATCAGGATTAATAGTAATGCCATTGCCTAATTTGGATACGTTGGTCTTAAGCTCGCGTTTGATATTTGATGTACAACTGTACATAGCGCCACCAACTTGAGGGAAGTTCAAGTTACCAAGGGACGAGTCAGATGTCTGCTACAAGCTAAATTCGCGTAAATCACACGCTGGATCCCCTGATAGTGTAAGTTGTTTTTGTTCTATTTCTGATGGAGAGATGTACAAGCATACACACATAGCCTAAAATGAATGATAATAATCATTGAAGATACAGTCACAAACAACCTGGAAAAGGATCACTTCGTTATCGCACGTTTTACCTTCGGTTTCGCTACTTTCGCTTTTTCTGCCCATGTTGTCAAAGGGCATAGCGTTTTCTTCACCCAGTCACGTGACCACTTCTCACGGGCATGGGCAGCGATCATGGATCAGCCAACACGAACATGTTTCGATTTCTTCGATTTTGAGCATTTTGGGGAGACGAAGAATTGGGAACTGACGGAGGAATAAATGGAGATTACCTCCGTGAATATTCCCCCAAATAAAAAAAATCCAAAAAATTGTTATATATTTTAGGGGTGATGCTTTCTGCCATACCATAAGGCACGGGAAAAGCCGTTTCCTGAAATCCGAGGGGTCTGCAAGACGCAAAAAAATATTGTACGCTGCCCGCCAACCTATCGTGGTACTCTGCTTACATAGTCATCACCTGCTCAACCGCCCCCCACCCCCCTAATTTTTTTCTCGCACGACGCCATTGCCCCTATGTAGTAAATTGGAGCTATTTGTGAGCTAGCTTCAGCACAGAAATTCGTCGTGAATACAACGCTCATTTCTTATTATTCTACATTTCTGGACTTGCTTCAAATAGTTGAGAACCGATATCCACCAAAGAATGCATTCGACCCTTACCTCGATATTGGTGGGGGACAGTCGGAGGTACCGACACTGGAGGGCCTCCAAGGGGTCGAACTCCGCCAGTTGGCGTTTCCGAGCCATTGCGGGCATTTGTTTCATCACGAGCTCCTTGACGAGTTGCTTGAACCTCGTCCGCCGATTGCCGAAGCCGCCCCCGTGGCCAGTGAAGTACCCCTGGGTCGCGTTGCCGCACATGGCCTTCAGCTCTGCTAGCATCTCCGCTTCCCCCTCCTCTTGGCTCCGTTGCTGGAGAGACGCTACACCGACGGGGTGGTGGTGGTGGTCAACCGTTCGCACTGAAGTACCTATATGGAGGATAACAATGATGCTGCGCCGTTTCGCCTCAATAATTCCGAATGAAGAGATTCCGAAATTTAGCAGCTGAAGTACAGGAGTAGCGCTGGCTCTTGAAAGAAAAGGGGTCCAATGCTGCAATTTCATCATGAAAATAGACCAAATGCTGAGCATTACAGTGATTATAGTGCAATTATTATGGATTTTGGACCCCTCAGAATCTAGATGGATTGCCTTCACCACGGCTAAGGAGCCCCATCTACCCCCCAATTGATGTTCATTTATTGTATTCATATTTTTCATTGCTGTTGCTTTTTGTTATTTCCATTATAATTGTGTATATATCCAGATGTTGTGTGTTCGAGTCCACGTTGTATTCTTGGACAAGTTACTTGATTTTGATTTATTTGCGCCACCCAGGTGTAGCCTCAATGGGTACCGGCATTTGAGGTGACTTGAATAGCGTTGCGCTGTACCTGGCTGCACCCCTGGGAAGTCCCCCGTGGGACACGATACCTACTATGGGAAGATCTCCACAGAGGTAGCATAGGTGGCATAACAAATAGGTGTGCCTGGTGCGAAAAAACCCCAGAAATGTGCACCGTTTACGTTTGAAGGGTTACCAATGATGAGGGGTAATGAATGATTGTGCATCGCTTCGAGATGTGTGTCCCACATTAGTCCAATTCACCATTATCTCCAGTATATTACCCGAGTGATGATGACCGTGTCCCTTCAGAGGCTCCTTCTCTTTATGTTTACTGTTTCCAGCCATGGATGACTTAGACTTGACCACCTTATGGAGGCTTCCTCCCTCTCTCGACCTCTTATCCTCCAGACTCTTTGATATCGGTATCTTGTTAACATCGATGCGATCTGTGAATACATCACATGATTCTAAAATGATGATGATGATGCGACTAAAACGGAGGAATATCACTGGTTCACGATGCATTGAGTAAAATACCCGTGACATTATATAGATCTATCCAGTAAAGTTATTCGGAAGTATCGAGTTGGTAGATCTATCCAGTAAAGTTATTCGGCAGTATCGAGTTGGTAGATCTATCCAGTAAAGTTATTCGGCAGTATCGAGTTGCCGTGGTAAATCTGTAAAACTGGTAAATTATTGTATGTAATAACAAGCATGATGGAAGATTGATGGGTTGACTCCCGACTAATGTTTTCATTGACGCAGTTTGTTTTTCGTTTCAGAAGAGATAAATTCACGTCGTCTTCGGTATATGTTATCCATGTTATTTCTTTCAAACATGAATGTGTCCAATTTCATTCGCCTTATTTGAGTCGATTTGTAATATTTTTTCCAAAATAGTCTTGGTCACAATCGATTCGAACTCGTTGTCATGTTTAATTCTCAACATGAAGTTACGTTTTTTTTATGCGAAACACTTTTCACCTTGTTTTTCGCCCTTCTTCCTGTTGATCTTGATAGTGATTTCTAGATTATCCGCCTCAGGTCGCTCCGAAGTCTGTTTCCCCGGGGGTAGTTGTGGCGCACTGATCTCACTTGGAGCCACGTGTCTTCCCTGCGATGCGAGATTGCCGTGGCTAGAGGTCCCCTTCCCGTGGGCCCCGGGTCCTTCGGAGGCCCTTGGCCCATCAACCCTCTCGTGCCCCCCTCGGAGGAGGCGTCGCTCGTGTTCGATTAGGGCGTTTCTCGGCAATGGTTTACCGAGCGCGCCGGTGTCGGAGCCGGTATCCTCCTTCTGCCTTGTTAACCTCGGATAGGAGTACGAATCTGGGCCGATATCGTTCAGCCGGTGTAAGATACCGATATTTCGATAGTTTCCGGGACTATCGAAATCAACACTATGGTGTCGATGACTGTGCTTATCTCTGAAAGAGAATGATGACAGGGATGTATACGATCTTTAGATTTGCAGATGTACATAGACATGTCAACAATATCAGATCAGATCTGATAGTTAGGTGATAGAAATTTATGTAGATTGTTCCATACTGAATGTGGAGCGTGGTAGCCTAGTTGGCGGGAGCGTCGAGCAGTTAATCCAGACTTCCAGAGGTTACCGGTTGCACTCTTGAGCAAGGTACTCTATGCCGAATGCTCACAATGAGTGAAAGGTGATTTTGCATTGCCTTGATCCGTGACCTAGCGAGGGTTTGCAGCTGACGAGAGTGTTGTATCCAGGTATGTAGCCTTGCTGGCCTGTATGGGATCGGTACCCGTGTCCGGCGAGTAACCTATAGAAGAGAAAAACACTACGTTCTGTTTTCAGCGCGGAACGACTGGATAAAGGAAAACTCCATGGTCATCAACATAAAAGCTGGTATGGTAGAGGATCTGAAAATAGAAACCGAAAGTTATAGGCCTATGTTCGGACCACAATTCTGTACGATGTTCCGTAGCAGCGTTATATACCTTCAATGGTTTGGTCTATTATAATGGCTGTACCGCTGCACGATAACGTGTCACGTCGCTGTAGTGTAACCCAAATAATTGCTTGTGTATTTTATTGTTTTGGTTCATAGAAACCTACATAACTCCGTGAAGCGCTCTGTTGTTCTGTTCTCGCCTCGTGTTGTTATGCTCCCACCCGAAGGTGCTTCAGCTGACTAAGGATCACCTCAGTCGGACATTTTGAGGCTCCAGTTTTGTTCGTGGAAGGACACCGGCGAAACTCGCCTACTCTTCTCGAAGAGTGTCCTGAAGTGACGAGGCAGGGGTGTGAGTACCTGCTCCCGGGACCGCCAATTATCGTCCTCATCCGATGGACGTAACTAGTACACTATTCCAACGTGCGGTCACTTTCCAACACGAAGAAACCGGCGGGGTGAAAGTTGGAGACTCCAAGGTCTGAATCAGCAGGACCAGGGACCCTTGGCACGGCAGACCGTGAGACCGAGTACTTATCCAGTCGACCACCTCAGCGCTCTAGGCAATTTAGTGATAGTATAGTTATTTATCATTCGCTCATCGCTCCACAAAAGTTTTCAGTTGTTTCCCTTGCAGAAGTAAGGAACTATACTAACACTAATTCACCGAAGGTGAAGTAAAATATGTAAATTTCAGTCACGAGAAAATAAAACATACTGTACTACAATGTACTACAATGATGATGACACAAACTCGATGTGGGCCTGTGTAATTCCAAGCTTGGTCCTCGTATCGTCCTGAATCGTCATTTGATCGGGACATTCAGTACTGAAATGAGTTTGTTTGTTCACCAGTTGGCATAACTAGTCCAAACTGATGTGTGTCCATCTATGTTCCAAAATTCCCTGTTGTTCACAATTACTCCATGTTGGGACTAGTAACCGAGTTTGAAACCAGTGAATTCCCCAATGATTCATCTGGTTCAAAGATGGGGTATCGTCTCAAATCCCCCGTCGAATAGTGGACGCTGCCGTTCGCATGACATCACCACACAACCCATTCCAATGTACATTTGGACTGGATATGCATTGACACGAACTTTGTATAATAAGCCAGTTCACTGTTATCAATGCGCATGCTCACATCAGCTGAACCTAATGAAACGTGAGGGTACTGACGAAATTCGACATATTGACTTATCGTTACGGGGCATTTTCAAACTTTCATAACTCGTTGGAAATTATGTAATTTCACCCAATTTTTTACTGTGTTATTGTTCTCAAGTGTGGGGAAAATATAAGTGAAGTTTTGTGGTGAAATGAGCTATAGTTTTTCCCGGGGGAGTTTCGAAAGATTGCCTTACCCCCGCACAGACGATATCTCCATTGCTTTGTACACTGTTCGAGTCGCCCGCGAGCACCCCTTTGACCTTTGACACGGATCATTAGCATACACGTGAAATGCAACTGTGAACTGGCTTATTGGAATGCCATTGGAAGAAGGTTATACTGTCACAATCCTATACAATTTTACAATTTCTCATGGTAAACCAATCTATCTCTACATGTCATGAAATGCAAAGTATAATTCTTCTCTTTCGGTAAGTAGTATGATCTCACTGATAAATAACATTTTGAAAGACATTGTATTACTTTGTATGGCATACTGGCTGCTGGCACAGTGAGGTATAGACGTTACGCTACAGTAGCATGAGGGTCCACATTTCGTTACTCCTACGCTCAGCCTAATGTATGGGAATTAGGTACAAAACTCTAGCCTACAGGGGAAAACAATCCGGCCACATGCCCAATGAAGCGAATTTGATTCATGCTAAAAGTGAGCAGATAAAATCTGACCGCACCAATTTGAGAATCCTGGACAAGTCCAAGGCAAAGTCAGTCTCAGTTTGAGCATCTTCTGATCCAGACTCAAGAAACCCTAACCCACAGCTTGCCCTCAGCCTCCTCCTATTGCATATGCTGAGCTTTTTTGACATCCCGAAACCCTTATTCCAAGATGTCAATATACAATATTGTTCTATCAAATATTTTGTATGTATTCATTCTTTTGATCCATGCAAAAAGGAGGGTAAAAGCAGAGGTAAAAGAGACAATGGAAGAGTCTCGGACAAGACCATGGCAGTGAGTCCCAATTTGAGCATCGACTGATCTTGGGGGAAGCTTGAAGCTCTTCTTCACCTTTTCCCATTAGCATTTGGATGCTGATCTCGATTGACACGCCACAGTTTTCAAATATTATTTTTCTTACACCTATAGGTGATAGGCTAGTACAGCAAGAAATCCAGGCACAGTTCTGTGCTTGTATCAACTCCTTTGCTACAGGGTTTTGACACTGTGTTTTGCCCTCAGTTGATCTTGTATTTGATTCACGCTAGTGGTGAGAACAGATCTATGATGGACACAAGAATCACAGAATCTTGAACAAGACAACGGCAGTGCCAGTCCCAATTTGAACATCGTCGCTTTCTTGATTGACATCAAGGAACTCTACAGCTCTTCCTCAGCCTCATCGCCCGGCTCAAGATAGACGTAGTCACCTTGGTTGAAGTTATCCATCTGAAGGTAGCCCTGAGATAGAGGAAAAAGAAGAAAATTTGCAGTTACAGAGGAATTATATGGTTATTATTATAATAATGAGCGCACTGTTATCTTCAACATGAACAATTCAACATACAGTATAATCTCCAATAATTGCCCCCGGGGGTGTTGCATTTTGATGAGAGGAGGCTTCTTTCAAAGGGTATATTTTTAGGCTATATTGTTATAATTTTAGGGTATATAATTAGGCTAGGCGGCTAGGACTAACTTTTTCTGTGATACCATGAAAAGAGTGGATTATACGGTAGGGAGTCTATGCAAGCCTGAGTGTTGCCAATTGCTCACCTTCTTCCACTCTGCTCCACTGCACATATGGAGGAGGGAATCAGGATCGTGGTAACCCAGAATATTCTCCTTGATTTGATTACAATCGGACAGATCGAGTGCCTCAATGATTCATTCAAACCCAAAGAATATAACATTTATCTCGATAATTGGTCCCTACTCAAATGTTATATATGGCTCCGACCTTGGTAATAGCCATCGTTGATCAGTTAATGGTTGTTGAGCTGTCAGATATGCCACTGAAATTAACAGGGATAGAGTTGCTCTGAAAAATAGTTTCCACGGCCCGACACATAATGTGGCCACTGTGACCATGGGCACCCACAACCTATAACTGTTGCAGTGGCTGTTCTAGTCTATAATTTTTCAGTTGTTGTCCTATCTATGATAATTAATCTGTGTTTTGGTCGCGATCGCAGTAGACTGCACTATGCTGCCCATAACTGGCATTGGCATGAGGGTAGCTCCCGTCTGTGTATACTCAAATGTTATTTAATACTCCGACCTTGGTAATAACCATTGTTGATCAGTTATTGGTCGTCGAGCTGTCGGACATGCGACCAAAATCAACAGGGGTAAAGCTGCTCTGAGAATAGTTTCCGAAGGGCCAGATGCGTAATGTGGCCACTGTGACCGCGGGCATCCACAACCTACAACTGCTGCAGTCGGGGCAGGCTGTTCTAGTCTATAAATTTTCAGCTGTTGTCATACCTGGTCTCTCTCTCTTCTCCAGTTTTAATCCGGTTTGATCCCCTCACGGGGGTGGCCGGATTCACCTTACTCTAACAGCAACCACACTTGTTGCCATCAAGTAAGGATTTTGTGGAGCAGTACAACTGCCAAAAATAGAGCACAATTTACCAGTTTCATTCATGCTAAATGCGCAGGTAATATTGTTAACAGCATGAATATGAGTTTTGTCCACAGTTAACATTCCCTTACAGGCTAGACAACCGTCAACGGGTATTAGAGTGAATAGTATTTATGATACAGACAAGTTTGAAAATTCCCATATAATTTAGGCAAATATGTTATGAACTCAGAATGACCTCAACGGCTCAACCTCCTTTCTGGAGCAAACAAGTTTTGAATCGATCTGACAAAGCATTGGAGAGGTATTGCGGTAACACAATAAATGCTGGCAGAGAATAGAGTGAAGGCAAAAATTGGGATATGATGACTGGGAGCAATCGCAAGAAAATACACAAAACATCGCAGTACCTTTTGCTCATGGCTACATGTATCCAATTGCAAAGCCATTAACTATGGCTGTTCGCTCATAATCACGCCTGCACCGTCCTGCCACAAATTCAGGGATTGGTGGAGAGCAGTGGAGCTTGTGGACCCCCTCCCCCTCCCCCCTCCTTCCCTGAAGCACCAATGTTAGGGGTCTGCATCTCTACAACAACCAAATGAGTGTATTTGAACAACACTTCTGAAAACTATCTTTTATGCATAAATTTGATAACCCTGCACTATATTGTGAGATGCTGAATTCCCTTACAGGCTAGACACCCGTAACGGGTAAGGGTGAATAGTTGTAGGAAATTCTCATATAATTTGGACAAATATGACCTGTTATGAGCTCAGAATGACCTCAGCCTCCTTTCTGGTGCAAATGAGGTTCCTAGTTCTTCAATTCTGAAAGTACACTGTCTTCTATGCATAAATTGAATAACCCTGCACTATATTGCGGAATGCTAAATTTCAAAGGGACACAAGGACTCGGACTTGCCCACTGTGACTAGGATTCGAAAAACAAGGACTTGAAGACAAAGGACTCGGATCACACTCGGATTGAGAGCCTTGACCTCAAGTCCTGGAAAATGAGGCCTCTACAAAATACAATGTCAACTTAATCAACTACTCATGAATATGCTCTGTCAACAGTTTGTATGCATCATTGTCATTGCTATCATATATTTTAGGAGTTCTGGCATGTTGAATAAGATGCATTAGGTTATGGGTGGAATAAGCAATAAATTTGTTTGCACAAAAACAGAGGAAGATTCAGACAAGTCATTGAACAAGTAATTGAGATTACACAATAACTGATTTTTCATTCATTCATAAGTGGAAAGTGCAAGAGATTTTTTTCCTTCGAAGTCCATGATAACTTGCATCTATATCTCCCTAAAAATTACGTAAATTATTTCCATATCAGGTACAGATTTTTAGCTCAAACCAGCTATAAGCTGTTTGAGCTATTGTTATAGTGGGGCAAAATTCTATCTATGTATCTAT
>JAUOBX010015789.1:0-14271 GCA_032360705.1 Eupentacta quinquesemita
ACCGCGGGAAATTTCTAAAAGCCCCCAACCCGCAGGGTTAATCGAAGCATATTAGTTGGAACCATTGTTCACTCTGTAATCCTCATGATGCAAGTAAGCACAGTTTGAAAATAGATTCAGCGATTTGAGATGCATTTCGTTACAATTGTCTTGTTCGCTCTGCCGCTCCACTCTAGATATAGCCAGTAGAAAGTGCACGAATCCCGAAGAAGCCATTTTCTGGGCAAGGTGTGGTCAATAGTTGGTTGCAGAAAACATAAAGGTAATTCCAAGGTCACTAAATGTCAATTTGGCCTAATTTGGCCAAACTGATTGCTCAAATGTGGGGGTGTCATAATACATGTTGGCGGTTCTGAATTCTGAGTCATTTCACACATACACCAGTTCTCTAATAATTAGATGGGGTGGATGTTTAGTTGCGCTCTATTGCACCGAATTGCATCTAGCGCCGCTTAGATGGGAAAATGTCGAAAGGGAAGAGGACACCTCGAACACATCCTCAAGACAAGATGAAAATGATGGTAATTTCTGAACCATAGTCTGTGTTTGGGTGTGGTATATTGCACCAAAATGCATAAGGCCAAAAATACAAAAAAATACAATAAGGAAGAGATACCACCCCTATTTTCTTGAACTTTTCCGCTAAGGCATAAGAACAGGTGAAAATGCGAAAATAATCTCAAAACGGAGTGGGTGTTTAGGTGCAATATATTGCACCAAATCACGACAGGGGCCGCTTGGAAAGGCTATACTCCTCCACCTGTACGCCCGATCCTATACTATATCACTAACGAAATCGACCTCGCATCTCTAAACAAATTCCTGGATACTCGATGCCCCAGTTCAACACCCCCTCCGCATCGTGTTTGTTCTTTTTGCGGACGCCCACAGTTGAAGCTTTGCTGGGAGAAAAAGAAATGCCACACTGAAGATGTTGATCACTGACATAAGACATGGGAGGTATATTTACCTGCCATCCGGGGGTCCGTCAGGTGAAACTTTCTCCAGTACGCTCTGCGCCAACATGTGGTGGCGCTCCGCTAAGATAGTACTCAGCTTGGATGTCTCTCCCCCAATATTTCACACAAACAACCCAAGGCCGGCCCTGTCAACTCTCAAACTTTCAAATGACGCATGGGTGGTACGAGGCATCAGAAAAGCCAGTCGCCCGGGATTCGAACTTTTCGAAAATGATAGCCTCAGAGATAAGTAGTCAATGGCTTATGTGAAGCTACCGTTTGCTTAAAAAACATTGCAATTGAGATGTCGTTATTGATATTCAAACTTCAGTAGAACTCAGGCCGTCGTTCCCTAGATGTTGGATGATTCGTTCCCCCTTCAGGCCTCAACGCATACGGGCCATTCTCCCCAAAATAGACAATAAATACGTGACAGACGTGGGAAATTGAAAATAAATCTGCTCATAGCCGGAAGCTAAAATGCCTGAAGAGGGACAATAATGTTAGCGCTAGGGGAAGCTTTTTCCATTTTTTCTGACAAAATCCACGTTTTGTAGATGATTGGAATTGAGCCTCGCAAGTGCCATTTTCGATGATCTAGGGAGTACCAGAGTCTAAAATTGTTTTGTACGCTGCGCGCTAATTTATGGTGGCGCTACGCTCAGATGGTGTTCCTTCGGTATGTCTCCCCACTTTCCAAAACGGATCGACGCCCCTGCTCGTGACTCGGACTCACCTAACCGGATTCTTGACTCAAACTTTGTTAGCATGAGTCCGGAAATGAGTCCTCCAATTTTTACCATAGTTTTTCTTATCAAATCAGAGGAAGTAGAACAATAGAAATTATCAATTTCCTTCACTGTGCAATGTCAAGGGGATTAAAACTGACGCAATTCCCCGAGAAATATCAGTACTCAACCGATAAATTGGTTCACTCTCATAGGCCTAGGATGAACCACGTTCACAGTTCGAAGCTATGTCAATGTTCACGGGGTTCGATGTTTCCGAGGTTCGAGGTTCTCGGTGTTCGATGTTCCCGAGGTTCGATGTTCCCTGTTTGGTAACAGTTTTCAATAGGCATCATATTGGCAAGGTCTGATGTTCCCGAGGTTCGATGTTCCCGAGGTTCGATGTTCCCGATGTTCGATGTTCCCGGGGTTCGATGTTCCCGGAGTTAGATGTTCTCCACTTTCGAATGAATGACCGGGATCTCTACGGTCGGACAGTGCGAATCCCGGGCGGTCGGCTCGGAGGGACGCGCGTGAGGCGCTCCGCGTCCGCCAGGCTCATCAGGTTACTCGCGTGTGATTGAACCAACACGGCACGCCGGAATCAGGGAACATCGAACCTCGGGAACATCGAGCCTCGGGAACATCGAACCTCGGGAACATCGAACCTTGTAAATTCGGGGTCTATTAACACTAATACGGAAACCGGGTACACCGAACCCCATGAACATCGATCCTCGGGAACATCAAACCTCGGTAAAATCGAACCCCGGGAACATTGAACCTTGTGAATTCGTTGTCCAATAAAAATTATACGGAAATCGGGAACATCGAACCCAGGTAACATCGAACCTCGGGAACATCGAACCTTGTAAATTCGGGGTCTTTTGAAACTTATACGGAAACCGGGAACATCGAACCCCGGGAACATCGAACCTCGGGAACATCGAACCTTGTAAATTCGGGGTCTATTAAAACTTATACGGAAACCGGGAACATCGAATCCCGGGAACGTCGAACCTCGGGAACATCGCACCGTGTAAATTCGTGGTCCGTTAAAACTTATCCGGGAACCGGGAACATCGAACCCCGGGAACATCGACCAGCGGGAACCTCGGAAGCTTCGAACCCCGGGAACATCGGGTAGACCCCCAAAGTTCTACATGCTTTCCTTTTCAGCGCTTCTACAAGGTGAATGGATGTCTTTATATATGTTCATGTCCAATGCCAGGGGCATTCACAAGAACGAAACAACTTCAGCTTGTATAGTACATCAGGTGTGAGTACCGAGGCGAAACATTGTGTTAACCTATAGCGTTATCAGAATCAATTTACATGTTGACCATGCTCACAAGACTGCAAGAAGGTGGTTGTTCATTCTGGGTCTAACTTCAAAGATACGAAATGCGATTAAACATGCATTAAACATCATTTGCAATGAAAATACACGAGTCATAAACGATATTGTGTATATTTCTGCGAAATATTCCTGTTGCATACTCGAGTACATCTAACTTCAGCTTCAAATGTTGGCAGCTCCTCATTAGTCCATCAAATATATTTTGAGGAGGCTACAGTTTCCTTTGAGAAAACAAGGGTAATGTCTCCTTGGAGGACCTAATATAGTGCACTTATAGCATACTGCAAAATAAGAATAATATCTGGTAGGCCTCTTCCTATTTGCGCCTAAGTGATCGGATCGCTTTACATTAATTAACCTGATCACGGGAACCGATATACACACTCCAACAATGGAGAGGAAGTCGTAGCAGCTAGAATCCTAAAACAGCGCCCGTTTTACCCGAGTTCCACACAGGTAACACTTTTCACCTGTGTGGGGTGAGGCAATTGAGGACGGAGTTCCTTGCTCAATGATACGTTGTGGCGGCTCGACCGCACGAGCCCCAATATTTGAGGCACGAGTCCAGAATCTAGTCTTCACACCTCTCAATTTGTAAAACTTACACATGGACTCGGACTCGGAATCATGAATCGGGACAGGATACGGACTCGGACTCAGACTCACAGCTTAGGACTTTGACTCGGACTCACCCCAAGTGGACTCACTGCAGCACTGGTTTTCATGCAGGACTCCACGGAACACGAACACGGGGAACATCTAACTTCGGGAAACTCGCAGCACGGAAACATCTAACTTCGTAAAATCATGGATCATTACAATAACACGAAAACAGTGAACATCGAACTTGGGGAACATTGAACCCTAAGAACAATCGAACTGAGACGGTCCTCAAATGGCAACTCGTACAGTAGGAAATGCATTTTCTCTAGCTTATTTGCGAGTTTGAAGAACACATTACTTTGCAGAAGTTGCGATAATTACACATTTCCATTACCCCCGCCAGGCCGCCACCCCCCCTCCCCCACCCTTCATATGAGTCTATGACGGAGACCACGCCTCAACGTATGCTCATGCATGGTGCCAGGTATCTCGGACGATATTTCGTGCAACATAGGGCTTGGTTACATTAAAGACCTTGTTTGAGTTATTGGCACCCCTTTTCTTCGAATGAACAACCGATGGTCGGGTGTTAGCTATCTCGATCAACTGCCCTCTGATTCATCATATACGTTCAATTTGGGATCTCAGTTGACCCAATCCAGTGGGGAAATGCACCAAAAGAGTGCATTCGGCTTCGCGATAACATCAGCAGCAACGACACTTCATCCATGATGTCAATCAGCATTGATAGTACCCCCTCCCCCTCTGTCTGATTCTCATAACACTCAGATTTGAGCTGCCTCTATAACCGTTGACAAAATGGTTGCAAAATCACCATACATTTGGATAACAACCAGACCAACACGTGCTCCCTTAATCCAGCAGGCATCCTGATAGATATTGGGATCCACAACTAGCTGGTAGTTACTGCTCCCCCCTCCCCCACCGCAGCACCGAATAGTGACGTCCCTGGTAAAAATAATAACATTTCCCACAACAATCGTGGTGTCTGGTATCCTCTCGAAGGTGACTTGATATTGGACCCATTTGCTCGACCAGCATACTAAGGATCTATTATAAATAAGACCTTGATTGTGGTATCAGTTGAAACAAACAGCCTAGCTCTAACAGCCAACATTTTATTTGCCTTGAAAGTACATATGCCTGATGATCGACATTTCGTCACGTCTACATCTCCTTTCACAGATGACCGGATGAGCCGCATTCAAACAGGCATATAGCCCCCTCCCTCCCCTTTCCCCTCCCTCCGCGCCATCTTTCTCCACCCGCACGTGAACGCGCCCGATGTTAATATCTAGCCCAGCTACAAGAACGTCAGCTTTCCTCCCGGGGGGCCGGGGTTCGATTCACAGTCGGCTCATACCGGATACTTGGTACGTGTTGCCGAGGTGTCGGGAACACAAGCACGCAGTTTGAATCTGGTGATCATGAGAATCGGTCTTTATTATCGGGTACCAATGTCCAATGGAGGGTCATTCGGGCCCATTCGTGAGAATATGCCGAATGCTTCTTCTCCTAGAGTTCAAATTTAGTGATCATAAAAGTTGGTCATTATTCAGTTGTTTACCGGAGTTGAGAAGTTCATTATTATTGAGTACCAATGCTATATATATAGGGTGTTCGGGGATTTAGGGTCCTAGGTCGTCTGGTGCGCAATTCGAGCCCATTTGTGGAAATCTGCCAGAAGCTTCTTCTCTTAGAGTTCGAATCTGGTGATCATGGTCGTTGGTCATTATTTTCGGGTAGCAATGCTACATATAGGGTGTTCGGGGATTTCAGGTCCAAAGTTAGCTGGTGGAATCTTGTGGAAATATGCTAATTACTTCTCCTTCTAGAGGGATTGAGTCTGATGAAATGCTCCTACAGTGTTGAGGTATTTAGAGTGAAAGGTCATCTAGGCGTTTATATCGACCCGAATAGTAATTTTGAGGGTCGTATGAAGGTAACACCTCCCCACTCACGTGCAATACACTGATGTAAAAAAGGTGAGCTACTGTGCCATTGGCCCTCTTGTTCATTTCCCCCAATCTTCATGTTCTTGTTGATTTGCGAACAGTATGTCCGAATCGGGTTGAAAGATGATGGTAACAACTGGCGATGGACCGACGGATCGAACACGCGATATACCAACTGGGAACCCTACCAGCCTGATGGTGACCAATTATGTGCTTTGATGTGGCGGACCGGTGGAAACAGCGATTCCGGGAAGTGGGACGATGAGCCATGTGACCGAGAACGCGCTTTCATCTGCGAGTTCAGCCTTCAGCAGTCCTAGAGATCATTCTAAATCGATCAAATAGACATCAGCCTTCTTCTGAACACTCGGGGTATTTATATACGCGATAAAATGGTGGTCGGTGAAAACTCGAAGTATATCAATATAGTCAATTGTTGTTCGTCATAAGCAATTCCGGGAAGTGGGAGACATCGATCGGTCTGCGTCTGTGAGTTCATTCATTCGAACTAGGCAGTCGAAAACGTTACTGATTCGATACTTCCTTTTTCCGGTTTTGAACGGTTAACTCTTAAAATAAAATGGTGGT
The DNA here is from genome assembly GCA_032360705.1 of Eupentacta quinquesemita. Taxonomy (NCBI): domain Eukaryota; kingdom Metazoa; phylum Echinodermata; class Holothuroidea; order Dendrochirotida; family Sclerodactylidae; genus Eupentacta; species Eupentacta quinquesemita. The sequence goes on from JAUOBX010015789.1 coordinate 6,215, forward strand.
CAGTAAAAGCCTAAAGAGAGCAGGGATAGAAACACAGATAGAATAATATACGGTAACAAACAATAACTCCAGTCTCGTCTGCTCATGTACGTGGTCTCTTTCAGCTATACTAGGATTTAGAAAGGTAAGGTGTCTTGGGATTTTCTTAAAGCGCAATACAGTATTATTGCGACTGCCACAATGCACGCACGCACACACACGCGCACACACATATACACACACACGCATGGCATACTGATAAATACCGCATTAACGAGTACCGGTCACGTACTTGTTAGTGCGGAGGCCGATCGGAAACCCCGAAGAAGACCGCGGTGTGGCAACAGGACGGGCGCCCAGCAGGGGTTGGCCACCCAGCGAGCAGCGGAGCGTGACGCGCTAGCCCCTCATAATCGATGCTCCCGGAAGCCTACTGCCAAGTTTCGTGGTGACTGTGGAGCTGAAGTGGCAGCGGGGCCAAGCTCGCTGGTACGTGGTAAGGTAGTCGTGGTCCGTGCATATACACGCATATACACATACACACACTGTCATGACTGCATAGATTTCTTGAATTTCTTCAAGGAATCGATCCTTGACGAAGTCTAAGGAACCTATGCAGTCATGACAGTATGTGTTCCCTATCGTTCCGGGGACCAGTTAAAGGTCATCCGAGGTCAACAGAGGTCAAAGGTCCGAAAATCTTGTCCAGTATGCTTAGTCTGATCGGACTAGAATTTGATATATGGCTCAGTTATGCGGAGTATAAGAACTTTATTGTTTTCATTATTATTATTATTACACCGGAGCTTATATAGCGCAATATCCCGAAGTTCAATGCGCCTTAAAAAAAAAGGCTTCACTGATGACTTGAAAGACGTTACTGATGAGGAGTCTCGAAGAAACGACGGCAGCTTGTTCCATAGTGAAGGTGCTGCATGACAAAATGCTTGGCCGCGCTTGTTGGGTGGTTGAGCAGTGAGAATAGACTCGTCGGATGATGATCGAAGTGTACGCCGCGGCTGGTAGATACTGATGAACCCCTGTATATAGATCGGCGGAGATTCGTGAAGGCATTTGTAGACATAAGTCAGTATTCTGAATTTGATCCTGATATCACATGGAAGCCAGTGTAGTGCTGCGAGGATCGGCGAGATATGGTCGCGAGGATTCACTCTTGAAATTATGCGAGCTGCGTTGTTCTGGACGATTTGTAGTCTCCCGACTTGATATCCGGGAGCGCCAGACAGCAAACTGCAGCAATAGTCCATACGCGGTACCACTAGGCTCTGAACTGCAGTTTTGCAGGCGTCCGTTGTGAGGAACTTGCGAACCTTGCCGATATTACGCAGGTGAAAGAGACAGGATCTGACAACACTGGATAATTGATCAGCCATCGAGAGATGCTCGTCAAGGATAACTCCTAGAACACGTACACACCGAGACGGACTGATGGTGTGTCCATCGATGGTGAGGGATACCCGGCCGTGGTGAAGCAGATGATGCGGTGATAGAACATTCAGTAGTTCCGTTTCACCTCGGTTAAATTTCAGACATCCAGCGGCTGATGCGATCGATACAGTTCTGCACACGGTCCACTGCTAGTTCACGGCTCAGTGGATCGGTCGGGTCGTACTCCGTGTACAGCTGGATATCATCGGCATAACGATAGTATGATAAGCCATGATGGTGGATGATGTCTTGCAGAAGGCGTGTATAGATCGAGAGAGCACCGGACCAAGAACTGATCCCTGTGGAACTCCCCAAACAACCCGACGTGAACTGGTAGACTATCCGTTGATGCAAGCACATTGTGATCGGTCACTGAGGTAGGATGCAAACCAGTCGTAAGCGGTATCAGTTACGCCAATTTGGGAATCGATAATGTCAAGTAGTTTACTGTGATCCCTTATATCAAATGCCGCACCGAGGTCAAGCAAGACAAGAACGGCAGCTTTGTTCTGGTCCAATGTACAGGTCAAGTCATAATGTATTCTCAGTGATGCGGTTTCTGTGGAATGCTGCGATTTATAGGCAGACTGGAAAACTTCGTCTAGGCCATTGGCATGAGTGTGTGAGTTTAACCTCCTCAAAACGACTCTCTCGATGACTTTGCCTAGGGAAGATACGTTCGAGATCGGACGATAGATGATAGATTTGTGCAGATGGGTCAAGAGTCGGCTTCTTCAGGAGGGGTGTCACTACAGCGGTTTTGGCTGATGACACCATCTTCCCACTCGAGAGAGATATGTTGACGACTTTTGTAAGGGTTTTCATATGGGTATCTATCGTCTTCTTCAACAGCCATGTTGGTATGGGGTCCAAGCTACTGGACTTTGTCGGTGATGATGATACGATGCTCCTTAGCTCATCCGGCGAAACAGGCGTGAACTCAGCGAGGCTCGGTGGGCGTTCCGGGATGGCGTCTAACCCGTATCCAGAGAGAGCAAGGCAGAGTTGGATGTCTGCGATGATGTTCTCGAACTTATCTATGAAAAAGTCAGAAAATGCCTCGCAATCTAATTCGTCGCTGGGCAACGAAGCTGAGAGCTGCTCATCTCCCATGAGGCTGTTGAGAACGCTGAAAGTCGTTGTAGACCAGGGGTCCCTTATGGGATGAATCCGAAAAATTGTGGGAGATCACTATTCTAGCTAAATTTGGCTTTTTAGCACGATAACTCGTCTCCACTTGATTAGATCGAGCTCAAACTTGGTATGTGTATGTTCCCCATGATGAGTACATGTTCCCTATTGTCAATTAGGACGATTAGTGGTCAATGTAGTCAAGGAATCATCAAGCCTCTTGGTTCTTCGGTAATAGTAGCCTTCATGTATCATCTTCCACTGAACGTTTTGGATCGCAGAAATAAAAATTGTCAACATCATTTGGTGAAATATGTAGAGCTTATTTTGCGTTTTCCCTTGTCGACGACGCAGTCGAATCGCCTTGTATATATTATTCAGAACACAGGAAAGAGGCATCAAGTTCTCCAGCAGCATCGACTGGTAAACCGCATCCATTTAGATAGGCTACAGATTGTACCCAGTTTCCTCACATGGTTCTCAAGAATGCCAGGACGGGACGGATCGATGGAAATGAAATACCTTACCCAAGGTCACACCGGAAACGGGAACCCATTGAGCAGTTCAGTCATGTTCGGCATTTAAATCAGACCCTTTCGAACACCACTCGAATCGAGCGACCACTGACTGAGCTCATATTAGCATGATAATTAAGTGATTCGCCAAGAGAGGCAATCCATGTACCAATCTTTGTATTCAAGGGCTCTCACGAAGTGAGTAGAGCAATCTTCTTCCAAACAGATCCGTCAGCATCAGTGGCAAACGGGTGTGTCATGTGCAAGCTCGTCCAGTCATCCACTCTGTCGGATCAGTTTCTCCTCTGACGTCAAGATAATGTGGTACCTGGATCTGTTAGTTGGATTTTACTAGTGGTAGTTCCGGGCGGCGAACACAATGGTAAAATCTGTTTCTCCATATCTTGTTTAATTTCTGAAATACAAGGCGGTGGTAACTGGAGAATCCAGCATTCTTAGTGGCCATAAGTGGAGTACCTGGATCTGTTATTTTTATTTTACTAGTGGTAGTTCGGAGCGGCGAACACAATGGTGAAATCTGTTTCTCCATATCTTGTTTAATGTCTGAGATACAGGCGGTGGTAACTGAAGAATCTGGCATTTTTAGTGGCCATAAGTGGAGTATACCTGGGTCTGTTATTTGTTATTGCGCTAGTAATAGCCTGAAGCGGCGAACGCAATGGTGCAATCTGTTTCTCCATATCTTGTAGACTTGTTCAGTTTTGGGATGTGGCGATAGTAACTAGCTTTTTCGAGTGACCATGACTCAATAAGCTATGAACTCGGAGTATGGCTCATTGGATCCGGCGTGCCGAGTTGCATCATATATGTCCAACTTGGATACTTACTACTCGATCCCTGGATGCAAATCCAGAGAAGTCCAATGTCCCCGAAATTGTCTTCAATCGATGACGTCATCGCCCAGTATAGCGGTTTTACTCATTTCGCGAGTTGTTCTCACCGGACCACCAACTTCGTAGGCAGGTTCCTCCACAACGGTTCACCCGATTTTTAGGAGGATGGTACCGATGAGTAGCTGAGGAATTACTCCATAATATATCAGAAATAAAGAGCACCATTCCATGAGGCCTTTGAGAGGCATTGCCTCGGTCCGTGACCTAGCTGACGAGAGTGCTGTATCCACTCGACGGCTTGTATGGGATCGGTACCCGTGTCCGGCAAGTAAATTTCGGAAGAAATACGAGCCGGTATCCCAAGACTATTCATCGAAAGAAAGAACTATTAGAAGTGAAGTAGCACTAATACTAAGATACTAGTCAATTTAACCTGATAAGGTGGGATGTTTGACGAACAATGAATTTTAAGAACATACTGCGAAATTTCAACCCAAGGGTAAAATAACAGATACGACGAAATGGCAAAATAAAATGACAGTTGCTATATTTTGCATGCAGTAAAGTGTCTCTCCAATACATTCAACCAGATGTGTGACACTTCCCTGATGAGCCAGCACCGACAACACCCGGTGACACCAAAGAACTTATGCTGATATGTTTTAATAGCTCGTCGACTGATGACATATGATTGTGTATTCTTTGTTGAGACAGCGGGAATTTAAAAGCCACTAGTGACTAGTCATGTCTTATAATTTTTCCTCTGTTTCTCTTTATTCTCCTGAAAAATAAGTTCCATTGTTCCAACATCTGTTCAAGGAGAAATTGTCCCTGGCACCCCGCAACCCTGAGAACCCATATCACAGACACAACCCATGTCCTTGACAACCCTAGACTTTGACGTCACACGTCCTGACCGCACACGCCAATTAAAACCCATGCCAATGGTGGAAATATACCGCACATCAGGGCATGTTTGCATCGTCTGATATTCGAGCTATTTACGCAACCTGCATATCATGCTCGATTAAACGTTTCGCTTTACTTATATTGAACTCGAAATCAAACATAGCAACAAGGGCATGCACTCTTCTGAGATTTCCCCAAAACAAACTTCAGATGGCCGCTCTTCAACTGATGGGCCGATGGGAGATGTGTTGAGTGTTTCCCTTCATCTGATCAATATACCGAATGTCAGGAGTTACTATTCATGGAGAGCAGCCAGGCTAAACCTCTGATGACGCAGAACATGAACTGCATAATGACAATGTACCGATCATAGCCGACATCGACAGCAGCGAGAGAGGTATGATCGAAATACAACCTGAATACGGTATACGTCACTTGCTTCGGAACACTCCAAAATATATGGTAGCTCTTGTGGGACGTTCCAGCGAATATAACCCCTCTATAGTTCCCCTATGATACGCTATATAGGCTAATCTGTCAGTCCTGTGATCTGTCTGCCTTCGAGGTGATCACAAGAACACAAGGCATCCACATTCGTGCAGTACTTACGTACTGTGGAATACGCGGAGCAGACCCAGCATGGTCCAAAGGGTCTGTAGGTTGGAAGTACGCCACCATGTCCTGAGGAAGTGGCCAGATCCTGCCGCGTTATTGATCGTCTGTCGAATCAACCCTCCCACATCCACGCTGCGATTGCTGATTTAATTACTGGAACCCCCTTGACTGCTTGAGCACCGTCCACACTGCACGAGATTTATCGCGACGCCACAAATCGCGACGCAAGTTTGATCTTATCGCGCGATACTCTGTGTCCACACTGTACGCGATTCTTGTTCCTTTAATCACGACATTGTTTCTGTCCTGCCCTGCCAGTCATGTGATTTTACACGGCACGATTATTGGTCACACAGAAGATATCGCGCCGCGACGCAATGAAAGTTGAAACATTTTCGACTCAATTCCATCGCGCCGCGATTCATCGCGTGCAGTGTGGACAGTCCTGAGAAATAACAAAACTGATATATATATAAAATATTTCATGGCAGCGCGAATTGTCGCGTGCAGTGTGGACAGGCCTTCAATATGCCTCTATACTGTCTGTCGGTGTTATTTGCCTCATCCACGACGCGATCACTGAGAGAGAGAACGTGTCGTTCTCTGAGTAGATCCAGTAGTGTCTACTGTCGGATGGAAACGTAGATTGACGATCATGGAAGCAGGTTCGGGTTAGTGACACCCTGCCTTGATATCATCTGAATACTTCAGCAAGAGAAAGCGGGTTATCGCCGGTGCTCATCCACGATCAACATGTGATCACCACAGCATGTGACGTGATAGCCTGGGGTGGAGGACCCAATCAATCCGATGGTGTGATTACGAGGTAATTTCCAGAAATTGATTGCGAAATACCACACGGGCAAGCAGACGAAATCGCTATATGAGCGATCCGAGAGAAACGGCCGCCAGCCCGCGGCCCGTCTGTCTGCTTACCAGCCTCCTGGAATGTAGCATGTTGTAACAGGCGTTTGATATTGTCCGTCACGTATTAGCGCCATCGACTAATGTACGCAGGATGACGTAATACACAATGGGGGCTTTCTACGGAAAGAATACAGATAGCAGTCATTGAAGATGGTGTTTCGTCTAGAAATATGGATTGATGACGTCACGGAATCTGAGTCGTCATTTCGTTCACGTGACCTCCTACCCAGCGATGTACATTAGCCGGTATCGATTCGGTTATATCGTCACTATGATGAGTCAGTGGGAAATTCGTTCCGATATAGTGTGAGACGATTGATCCGCAAACGGACTCGTCCATTATTCATGCGGGTTGTGCGAGACAAGCGTTTCCGTAGACCCGTACTCTAGGCCTACGTGTGAACTCCGAAAATTTGGGAGAGTACATGGAGTATTTATGGTTGCCCTCTTATGGGGCGGCGCTGAAAATATGGAACAGTCGGCCTCTGCGTAAAGGATGGGATATGTTAGAATGGCATGATGACACAACCTAAAATGATCATCGATTCGAATCAGCTCCTCCCGAAATAGTCCATTCGCTAAGATCAATATCAAGTTAGCCCAAGAGCGCTTTGGTGATTCCAGCACTCACAACTCTCCCGATTGTTAATTTCATTATTGTGTCTCTGAACCGTCCGTCCTGCGATATGTGTGAGGCGACTACAGATTGACAGACCGCCCTGGACTGACACAAACTAAATTATTCCTCCAAATTTGGCTTTTTCAACTGCACCTGCTTTCCCGTTTTGGGGTTCATCCGCATTCTGTTGGTTTTCGGCATGGGAGTTCGTGGCGAGCAGATCGAACCATCGCTTTTCCAGAAGACAAACACGAGTACGAAACGGACCATTGAACCTTCACTGGCTTCCAGTTGAACAACGCATCAAATTTGAAATCTTGCTGCCAACTTTCAAATGCCTTCACGGAGTTCACGGACTTGCTCCTAAGTACCTGCAACATCTAGTGAAGGAGTACACACCTTTCACCGTTGCCTCCGTTCTAGTTCTGAATCATTATTGGTCGTTCCTTCCGCCTCCACAAAGTTCTACGGACACAGATCATTTCAGTTCACTTCCGCTTCCCTATGGAATGGTCTCCCAGTTTCAATTAAGGATGCTCAGTCCATTACTCAGTTTGAGTCTCGTTTGAAGACCTATCTCTTCACTATCTGATGATTCGTGTTGTCCTCCTTTAGCGCACAGAGACTTCAGTGTATTTTGCGCTCTAAAAGAACCTTGTAATTTTTGGTAATTTTTGGAAATGAGTCAATGTCCCGCAAGCCTTCTCCCTCCCCCTCCAAAAAAAGAGGAACATTGACCGAGTCGCTGCCCATGGAAGGAATAAACAGTATATCCAAGGGGTAGTATAATGTAATGTGATTGACACTTTCCTGACTCGTGAATACAGTCAGACAGTCGATTATTGTATTTTTTTATTGTACTGTTATTGAAGTATCACACTGCATGTTCATTGCCGTGGCATTTTGAAGTGGGTACCATCCAACTGATCTGGACACGAGATTACTGACACCAAATAACCAGTTGGGAGAACGTCAGCTTTCCACCCATAGTTTGAATCCCAGTCGGCTCATTACAAATACTTGGTGAGTGTTGCCGAGGAGTCGGGATCATACCCCCCC
>JAUOBX010015900.1:0-14270 GCA_032360705.1 Eupentacta quinquesemita
GAAGAGTGAGAACCAGTTACGCATTGTAACGTGTGATTAATACCTGAAGTGTCTCTCGTCCCACCGATCCAGGTCTTCCCGTTCTGTGCAAGCGATGCGATGAAGTCATTTTCCCCTCTTGAACTAATAGTTGCTAGGTGTCCGTAATACTTAACTTGACACGTGTACTTTGCGTCGTAGTAAGGTTCGGGGTTTGATATGAACATATAGCATGACTGCTCGTAACCGAGGAAGCCATCGGGGCAGCCGGAGAAACCATCTGTGGGGCCTATATGGAAGAAGATATGGTCAGTGTGATTCATCCATTAGCGACGCATATGAATGAGCCAATAATATCGTCATTGTTTACAAAGTTGGCAGAAGTTGGTGTGGGAATTACATAACCTATATGCAAATAGTACCTGGCTGTGAATACTCGATCCCCCATCCGAATAGTGATAATGTTGGGGTCTATACTATCACATTTCCATCCTCCATAATACAGTTGCAGTGCCTAACCTCTCTTTCTACCTTCAAAAGGCATTAAAGACTCATTAAATAGGCTTTCTACTAGTATTTCTTCTGTATCTTCCTCGTATGTGTTTATGTGAAGCGCCGTAGAATATCGTTCTAGGTACAGTGCTATATAGGCATTCTTTCTTTCTTCGCATGTTCAATTATTGACCACTCTAACCCCAAACTGATAGAGTTCATGGGGAGCATACAGGCTAAGTCTGGGCTTTCTCGAACAAATTCAGGCTAAGTTCAGGTTGGTTGGCGCTGGTGAATTGCAGTAGTCATTTCGGACAAGGTATTTATGGCACTAACAAATGGGTGGCCTCAAACGTGATCCCGAAACCATGGGATAATTTAGGCCTATTCCGCCGATGGAAAACCTACAATCCACAAAGTAGTTGGAACACTTTCTTGTACCCATATTTATAATGTTGTAGTCCTGTAAATTAGCACCGTGCGACTCTTGACAGCTACATTATTGAATTGGGGAGGGCGGGGTGCGATTTACCTATATGAACGGGAGGCCGGTAATGGCCGCTACATGCTCGTACTGCTCCAACCGTTTTGGTGGAGATTGCATCTCCTACTCCTAATGAGACTTACCGCAAATTTCCGCCGTAAAGAACTGGCGAAGTTCTCGACAAGCTCCCTCCGCCGAATCCCATCCGGTATAAAATGAGAAGATATCGTCATGATCAATCCATGGCATGGTCTCCCTCAGGAGTCGACGGAGGGGAAGATCAAGTGTTCGACACCTTTGTCCGTCAGTAAGGAACTTCAGAGCCTCCCTTTGAAGCTTCGTTACTGCCTCTTCGGATGCTCGACCGGATAGCGGTTCGATCCCTTGCGCAATATGGAAACAAAATTCATCATGACCCGTGAAGCCGAAGTGAGCGAGGATATATTCTCGGATGCTCTCCTCCAAAGCGGGGAATTTCCCACGCATCCGATAATAATCGTAGATCTCGCGATATAAATCGTAGATCTCGCGGTAATTTTGGCAAATCTTGTGAGCGATTGGGATGACTGCTTCTAGTGCTACGTCTACAACGAGCCGAGTCAATGACAGCAGGTCGTTATCCGATCGGAAGTATTTGTCCAGATCTCCACAGGTGTCCTCTGGGGATATGCGAGTTGATTCGAAGATCCTCCTGTAGAATTCAATGATGATTGCTCTTATGTAGCTAGTACTGGTAAAACTCCTAAAATATGAATAGGAATCTAATTGCTCTGGAACTACTGTCGTGTGATCGTATTGGTGTTGAGAAGTGAAATATACTATATCAGTAGTGGTTTCTAGTAATAGTCCTTGGTAACTGGTTAGCTTGGATAAAACGCCGCGACACGCGTCTTCCAGTTCACCAAACTGATATCTACGGATGGAAACGCACATTTCTTTCATGCTTTGAATATTATACTCGCGAGCCAGACCAGATAACAATTCCCCAAAGACATCACAGATCAGTATCATACCATCTGTCAACGTATCAGCCCGCAGGAACGCCCCGGCGATGGCGATGGCGTCTGGGAAGTAGAAACCTGGAAGGAGCTCGCCATTAGTATGCCAGAAGTTGAATTTATCTAAGCTTGTACCTGGTGGGAGGGAGTAGACTGCTGGGGTGTAACGAGTATTCGGAGAAAATGCCATAGAAATATTGTTACATAACTCTTCTCGAACTCGTGTGAGCTTCAAAGAACCGCTTGTTCGGTTGAAGATCTCATGAAAGAGGCTATCTTGAATGTTGTCGTTCAAAGTAGTGAGTAGTCTTTGGCAAGCGATGGTATCAGTTAGCATATTCTCTGCGTTGTTGATAATCGTAGTAGCTCTGTCGTCAATCCTCTTCTGGGTGAGATTCGTCGACAAAAATTTGCAAAGAGGAAGATCGGTCAAATCTGACAGGCCGTCACCTATGGCTAAAGCTATGGCTTCTTCAATATAGGGATTTGAGTTGTTACATGTCTTTCTAAAAACGCCGCTCTTCAGGATAACTGCCGGTATGTGTACGGAGATATTCTTAACCCTATCGAGGATACCTGGGATCGGTGTAGTCTTACTCAGCATGATCCTGAGGGCAGAGCACGCCCCGCGGATGTCGAAGGAAAATGAAGAAGGTCCGACCCATTCGAGAAGTTCGAACGCAATTGGAGATAGGTTAGGAGTAGTCTGGAGATTGTTAAGGTCCTGGCTGCTGCTGTAGAAGAAATGATATAAGTGGTTGGTCGAGAAATCACTAAATCCTAAATAATTCGACGCCCCCATGCAGCGATCGTAGATACTCGAATCTTGATTCTTCTTGAGAGATGAAAGGATGGGCTCACATTTCCTCCTGGTGCTATTATCACCTACAAGTCCGTTCATCAATGGGCCATATGAAACACAGAACAGGCCAGTGATCTCTTGCCAGGAGCGTGCATTCCACGCGAGCCCAGCTAACTGTATCAAATCTCGAATCGCTACACCATCGATCAACTCTCCAGTCTTCTCAAATAGACGACTATTGTTGACATCAGCGACATCAGTCCAATTGGCGATCCATTCTACTGGAACACACCCATCTTTGCTGGGGAGGACAGCGTGGATGGATAGTCCATGACAAACAACAACGAACACCAGGCACCACAGTGTCTGAGACCCCATGTTCGAAGATCCCGTCTGTTCCCTGTGACAAGGAAGAGAACAAATTGTCCACATCATTGAATAATAATAGTAAACAACGTGGTTTCTGGTTTTGCTTATAATTAAGCCTGATTATGCCTCCGTCGGGGGGTCCATCCGGGGGGCTGCCCATACGTCGAGGCGCCTATACATACGAGGTAAAGCTCCCCGTACTCGATTTGTGTTTGAGCCTCCTATATCCAAATAGCCGTTGTTTTTACCCAGAATGAGAGCCCCCTACGCTTGAGTGGGTTCCTGTTGTTCGAGTGACCTATACGCAGATAGGGCTCCTCACACTCCAATTCACCGGGTGCCTTTTCATGATCTTTGACAGGCTCCATACACGAGCAATTGGGTCGGTCTGCTGTATTGCTGATTCTTTCGCAAAATTAGGTATATGTCCAATGCGGGTCGCTTCGGTTCATTGAGAGTAATAGTTATTTGTATTAGCCCGGAATATAGAATCACTAGCTATTATTTTGGAATAAAAGTACCAGAAATAAATATTAATTTCGAAATAAGTTTTATTTTGCATACGATACGAATCAATATGTTATTTTGTCCAAACGTCCCGACCTACTCCCTCGACAAACTACATAGGCCACACAGGTACGGTTGAAGCCGCACTAGATAATATTAATTGAGAGCATATAGCCCTCCCTAACAATACGCTTAGGACTGAACATACTCTCCAGCGTGTTCCCAACCACCCGATGTCTAGCAGGAAGTTCCGCTCTATTTTTTGCTCCGCCATATTATTCACATTCCTCAATTCACGCATTACTTCATTTTCATCCCACCCCCCCCGCAAAATCCTAATCTATAACTATTGTTCAAGATTTACAAAGATATCCTCAAGCGTTAGTACTTCCAACGCATTCAACCACAGTCATACAATTCACTAATCCCTTTAATAGTAAATAACACGAGTATTATTAACTGTTTCGGTATTGCCATGTATGGCTTTTGTACCCCGCGTGGGCCCGAGAACTGCATAATTTAGGGAGAGTTGATTAATATTAAGAACGCCAGGATTTAGGCTTATATTTTATTCTGACTATTACATCTTACTACCGCATCACCGATTTTAACGCATGCTATTTCAGTCACATGCCTGATCAAAGTCAAGGTGAATAAAGTGGACACTGCAATCGTTTGACGATTACGATATAAGTGTAATGATGAGCCTATATTTTTTAGCCTGAGAACATCGTTTGTTTGGTCTAAAGGGCAATGAATCGAACTTGCCAGTTGAGTGTATGCAAATCATAAGAATAGGTCTATGTTTGAGGCGGATAAATATTGCGCTGGAAACTGGAACGCGCAGAACTTGATTGGGTCAAATTATATCCGCTGTCAGGGACGCTGACAAAATTCAGTTGGGTGTAGGGAGCACCAGCCCCCTTTGCTTGGAGCAACTGCTCATCTTACTCGGAGCATATATCTTATTTATTAATCTTTCCCGGAGCACAGTGCTCATGTTTTCATTCTATCTGGAGCATCTGGTCCCATCGTGCACTTTAGTTGGAGCACCTGCCCTGTTGATCATTTAACCACCATCGTATCATGTTAAGGATGTATCGTCGTGTCAACGACGACGCATCGTCGTCTCCAAACATTCACCAACGACACACCGTCGTGTCATAGACGACGCGACGTTGTCTCCAAACATTCGCGAACGACACATCGTCGGGTCGTAAATGACTCATCGCCGTATCACATTCCGTGTAAACATCGTGCTATAAACCGACCCATTTTGTTCCAAATGCCCAGGATTCCCGGATATATGTTATCATGGACTAGAGAATGGAGAGACCGCGCTGTCCCCCGTAGAGAATGAAGTGGTGAGATACGAACGACAAGATACCCTTCGCTGGAATAGAGGAAAAGGTATAAGTGTGAAGTGGTTGCGCGTGCGTGATACGACGTATACTGATTAACGGTGGAGACAATAACGACACGATGAAAATGAAACTGCGTGCACATTGATGAGAGCAGTGACAGATCAAACTAATTTCGAGAATTAACATGGATCCCTACAGTCTGTGTTTTCTGCAGTATGTAAGCGGAAGTGTCTTAGGAATTGCCTGCGCGCCTACATGCGGAATACCGGAAGGACTGCGATTGCGCATAATATATATACTCGGGACACCTGCTGGCTCCGTTCGCCTCCTATTCTATTCGTCGCACCTGCTCATTTCGCTCGGAGCAACTGCTGCCTCGGTTCAGAGCAACCGCTCACTTATTCGGCGAAACCGCTCCTTTATTCGGAGCAACTGCTCGCTCATTCGGAGCGTCAACTCGCTCAATCAGAGCACCCGCTCATTTATTCAGAGCAACCCCTCTTTAATTCGGAGCAACTGCTCGCTCATTCGGAGCGTCTATACTCGGTTTGCTCTCTCTCTATAAAATCACCCGTACTGAAGTATCTACTCATTTGATATTGATCAGTTGAAACGTTCATTTAACTCTCATATATATATCCCGCTGTTCACTTCGTATACCGTTATACTAGTAGGCCTACTACAGAAGTCTTTACTTAATATAGTCGAGACTGTTATTTGTCATTCGGTCTTCCGTATTTACTGGCATGACTCTGTATTCAACACCGATTGATTTATTCAAGGAATTGCCATGTCCGAAAGAACAGATTGATTCTTGTTGTCTCTCACAGATGTTACGAGAGGGAGATGATTCTCATTGGTCACCACAAGTGAGTACATTTGCTAGACCTATATTTCGTCCACGCGGCAGCGTGTCGCCCGTAAAATATTGGTTTCACCCTGAATACGATAATTACTCCTTTCTGCTTCCTACAAGTTCTACTATAGTGAGCCGACAAGTATTGTCGGGATATAAGAGCTGAATATTTGCATGAACTAAAACTAGACACACTTTGCTCACCAACATGTCACCTCTGTATATTCATTACAAACTAATATTTGGGCGTAGTTAAATTGTTTCGATCGGACAACAGTGTTATTGTGCTACACCAGGCTCTATATCTCGCGTCTGAAGTCCAAACGATATCATAGGCAGCAACGTATATGTGTCATTCAAGATCGTACTTTGTCTGCTTCAATTTGTTCGAACTCTGGAGGAAGCCATGCAAGCCCAAGATAATAACGAATACCAGCGTAGGCCGATCATTATTTTATTAGTTTCAAATACACCTAGTTATTTAATCTTTAATATTTCGTTATTATCACGGTTTGTTTCGAGTGGAAAATTCATTTTAACTGGGTGTACACTAATAAAGATGAAGGTATGGGATTGAAGTGTTGAAATGAATGTAAAATATTGTTTCTTATAGTAGTTGAGATGAAATAATTCGCGAGAAGCTTTGTTCTCACATACGCTCAAATAGACTCACATTTACCGGTAATAACGAGTCATCACGCCGTCTCCGACAGATCAGTCATTAACGTTATGAAACCTGGAATGAGTTATAGGACGGATTCCTCATTGATAAAATGGTCACAATATATCAGAGTACCAATTAAATGAAACGTTCATTCACATTCATTTACATATTCCATTTCCGACAATCTGTATCAGGAATGATGGTTCGACAAGACACGAAAACGAAGTCATCGTCATCTCAGACTTTGAGGAAGAGGAAGACCACGACGTAAACCGCGGTGTAATCGTCATCTCCGACTCTGGGAAGGTGGTGGAAACTCCAGTGAACTGTGAATAAGTCGGATTAAACTGAGGAGGTTGTTCCATAGGTTCACTGTTGTCGATGAAGCCCCATGGGGAGACGATGACCTATTGAGCGCTGCACTGGAGGATCTGGTAAACGAACTCTGGTCAACAATCAGTGATATATGTCGGGAAATATGTTCTGGGTGCGGGGTTGTTCACCCATCTCAACTCCAACATGACTGGTGCTTGATGTCAACCGCTGAAGAACGTTTTAATATGTGCGCAAAAAACGCGAGATGTATGGGTCTGTGCCTCATGACGGAGCATGGACTTACTTACCTGATATACTCTTTAGGGTATTTAGACGATATCTAAATTTATACAAGCAGGTGATGTTCCACAATGAATTGCAAGAGTAGATTACTCCTTGGGCAAGGAAAATGGGTAGGAGACTAGGAGTTATTATAAGTTAAGATATTGGATGCGTACCTGTGCGTATAGTTGTCTATGAATGTGCCATTATTCGAAATATGTGTATAATGTATGCGTATCATCTTCAAATACAATACCATGAGTTGCCCAGAAAAAAAGTCCTGTAAATATATGCATAAGTATGTCTGCCTCATCTTTGTGTCATCATTTACCAACTGAATTACGTAATCATTATTCAAATCAGAGCAGTTGTGAAGGGTAATAAGCCCGTTCACGGTTTCTTTCCACGCCGTATGCTAATGATCTGTGGCGAAGGTCACTCGAACGCGCGCGGAGACCGTAATGCTCGAACAGTGTACAACGTGATGGAGATATCGCTCTTTCGGTGGTAGGGCAATCTTGCGAAACTCCTCTGGAGAAAAACTAGAAATGCTTTCACCACAAAACTTCACTAACATTTCCCCCTCACTTGGGGACAATACCATAGCCGAAGATCGGGTGAAATTGCATAATACAACTAGTTATGGCAGTTTGAAAATATCCCGTAACGAACGATAAGTCAATGAAGTAAATCTCGTCTTATCCCGACCGTTTAATTATGTTTTGCCACTGTGATCATGCGCATTGATAACCTGGCTTATTGTATGTCTACAGAGATATGATGCTATGACAACTGGATGGCACAGCCCAGCTACTTTTCTTTACCAATTTCCTGCCAATGACGGAACGATAAACTTAGCAACAGATCGACCAATCAGTGCCTTGGGCAAGGTCGGATCACAGGTAAAGAAATGTGAGAGACAGTGTACACTGCAAACAATTGGTACATACAAAAACTCGGAAAAATTATCACCATCGGGCATCGGGAGCAGCTATATAACAAGTATGTTCGAGTGATTCTCCCATTTCTTTCACATCTCCCCTCTTGCGTTTTACACTCTGACGGAGTAGTTTGGTAAAATTCAAATGAATTTTTAATGAAGATTTCCATAGGACTTCTCGGCCCGACTCATCTCCATTCCTGGACTCCTCGTCGGAACCCGACTCCACCTCACTATTGGACTCTTCATCAACTTCATCTTCCCCGGACTCTCCTGAATCATCTTCATCATGTATATCGCTATCCTCGCTATCAATGTCTGAGTCAATGTCTGAGGCTCGGGACTACCGGAGGTAGAACCCTCTTTACTGGTGTCATTTTGTGGCCCAAATGGAGAATAGTCATCCTTGCGTCCATGTTCATTCTCGATATGACGTCGAAGGTTGTACGAGAGGGAGAAAGTTTCCTCACACAGGGTACATGGATAAGTCATCTTATTGGCTGCTCAATATCAAATGAGTAGATACTTCGTTACGGGTGATTCCTATATAGAGAGAGCAAACCGAGTAGATGTTCCGAATAAGCGAGCAGTTGCTCCGAATAAAAGAGGGGTCGCTCCGAATAAATGAGCGGGTGCTCCGATTGAGCGAGTAGACGCTCCGAATGAGCGAGCAGTTGCTCTGAATTAAAGAGGGGTTGCTCTGAATAAATGAGCGAGTGTTCTGATTGAGCGAGTTGACGCTCCGAATGAGCGAGCAGTCGCTCCGAATAAAGAAGCGGTTGCGCCGAATAAGTGAGCGGTTGCTCTGAGCCAAGGGAGCAGTTGCGACGAGCGAAATGAGCAGGTGCGACGAATGAAATAGGAGGCGAACGGAGCCAGCAGGTGTCCCGAGTATTTATTCTATGCGCAATCGCAGTCCTTACAGTATTCCGCATGTAGGCGCGCAGGCAATTTCTAAGACACTTTCGACTTCCAGTTTCCAGTTTCCAGCGCAATATTCACCCTTACGCCTCAAACATAGACCTATTCTTATGATTCGCACACACTCAACTGGCAAGATCGATTCATTGCCCTTTAGACCAAATAAACGATGTTCTCCGTAGGCCAAACGAATAAAGGCCCATTATTGCATCTATATCGTAATCTTCAAACGATTGCAGTGTCCACTTTATTCACCTTGACTTTGATTAGGCATGTGACTGAGACAGCATGCGTTATAATAGGTAATGCGGTAGTAAGATGTAATAGTCAGAATAAACTATGAACTTAAATCATACCGTTCTTAATATTAATCAACCCTCCATAAATTATGCAGTTCTGCATGGGTACAAAAGCCATACATGGCAATATCGAAACAGTTAATATTACACGTGTTTTGTCCAAACTTCCCGACCTACTCCCTCGACAAACCACATAGGCCACACAGTCACGGTTGAAGCCGCCCTAGATAATAATTGAAAGCGCCAGTTAGAAACTTACTTCCGGAGGTGGACGAAAACTCCGTCCTCCAGCCCAACTGCTAATTACCGAACAAATTCCATAACGGACGGATTCAGCGAAGAACGCAGAGAAGCTACTCTTGCAAAATGGGTACAGTCACATGGATGGGGTAAATGAATGCCCGATAACGATGGGAATCCCCCTCCCCGTGGACAGTTGTCAGTGCATAGGCCCCAACCATGACAAACCTAAAAGGCAATGGAGCCCATAGTTTTTGGCGGTCAGATTCGAGTACGGTCCACGTGGATTTCTTTGGAGCGACACTCGACTAAGGACGCTGATGTTCGAAATTATTGTAGCGAAGACTTTGCTAGAGAACCTCAGGCATCCCTCTCCCCGTTCCAGATGAGATAGGGACCCTAAGTCACTGGAGGCCCATCGATTAACCCTGGCCGTGTTGATCGTGACTGAACAACGGCGATAACTCGCCAACTCTTCTCAACTAGTGTTCAGATGTTTTCGGGGCAGGGGTGTACAGTATTCAATCCCATCCTCCTCCCGGCACCACCATTTTATGTCCCCATCCGACGGACGACCAGTGACATAATGATAAACGTTATAGCATAGTTAAACAATGTGTATAGTCTAAGTAAGTCGCAATTTCTCTCGGACCTCTTTAAAATAAAATTATTGGAAAAGAAGTCTGAGCATATCGTTATCATGGTTACAATGAAGATACAGGATCATTCGACTCTTCCAGTTATTATTGCTAACAGAAAACAAAATGTTCCAAAGACGATGAATAAGCAGGAACAAATATATTGGGTTGATTTGTTACTTCTAGTATGAAGAAAGTACTCACTTGTATTTGTGTAGGCGGGTAGGATGTCTTTGAGGCTTATCGACAAACTGATGAATTTTCTTATCCGAATCACATATGCTAAGATTTCCCAAAGTAGAAACGTCTACTCCCAGTCGATTCTCATGTTATCACACCCGTCTGAAAGTATTGGCGTCTTTTGTTATCGAGGTACGAGAGACAGTTCCCAGGATCTCAGGAACACATTCGCTCCGATCTGTCGAAGCATACTGACACTCTCTCAACTTCACACAAGTCTGATTCCCTGGTACTTATAAACGTTTGGATAAGGAAATAAATGGTCAGGGCGCTGGCAGTCAGCTCTTGTGTATCAGATCATGTCTGCCACTTGTGCTGTGGTTTCCCCTTCCCCATCACACCACAGTTATTTCCTTGCGTAGTGTAACACGCACAGCTCACGAAAGTACAACATGTCCACATTCCTGTTCTTCTTAATCTTCCTGGTGCGTTCGGGATGTTCGGGGAAGATAACCAAATAAGAACATGCTAACAGTGTTTACAAGGATTATCCTCGCCTAAATGTTAGGGTCTTCCCCTGGTTCATATAAACATTATCCTGAAAAAGAAACAAAGTTGCAAAGCTGACAAACGGGAAGCTTCCAGGGTCCTTCTTACCTTCTTGTTCCTGGTGGATAACCTTGTGAGCAGGAGTTGCCTATCGTGATGTTATGATGGGCATGCCTCAATGGGAAGTGTTACTTACCATTGATATTTGTTTGTAAGGGACTTTCCCTTGCTCATATAACAACTTGTAGATCAGTCTCCGTTGTTTACGCCTTACTGTTTTTGTTGCACTATTTATTTGCCTCATGTTTACTAATTTCCCGTTCAAGCTAGGAATTCAGAGACTTAAGAAGATTAGCAGCGGCACGGATGTCAGTATTTTTGGACTGCAACGTTTCAGTAGTTTTGTTCAAGCAATCTGGAATGTCATCCCACAGAACTTCTCCAGTTTGACTGCAAAGTGAAATACAGAGCAGCTTTGCGTTGTAATTCCTTGTCTTAGCCAGTTGAGCGCTACTGATCACTGAACCATACTAAAAAAATTATCGGAGGGAACTATGGGGCATATAGGGCACGATATACGGTAACTATTCTTCTTTCTCTGAAGTCCTATCCTTGCCCATTCAATCCCCCAATCGGCGGAGAAATCTATTTGCTCACATTTTCCACACGGTAGATACCACTCCTCCGGCATTAGCAGGGCGGCCATTCCTGGAAACGTTATAATTCGTTGGAAAGATCTCACAATATTTGATGCAATCTGGCGATGGTGCTAAACCTGGCTTACCACCTCTGAGGCAGAATTAAGTACCGACGACAAGATCCGGTACAATGTATTGCAGAGTGGCTGCGAATTAAGAAGTTGTGTCGGCAATACTCCTGTAATTCAAGCTAAGGCCAAGGCCATCCACTCCGAGGCCGAGGCATCAGCCCCAAAGCCAAGGCCAAGGCCGCACTCGCCTATAGGCCGAGGCTGAAGCCGGATTACTTATTATATCGGAAAG
This sequence comes from Eupentacta quinquesemita, assembly GCA_032360705.1. Lineage (NCBI taxonomy): Eukaryota > Metazoa > Echinodermata > Holothuroidea > Dendrochirotida > Sclerodactylidae > Eupentacta > Eupentacta quinquesemita. Next base: position 11,881 of record JAUOBX010015900.1, read on the forward strand.
AAATATCAGACCCCACAACCTTCATGTTGCGATCCTTCCAATCACCAAACCACTAGAACGCTGGGTGATCAGACGTACTGATCAAATTGTTAATCAACCGGTGATCCAACGTCTTCTTATATGGAATGTTTAAGTTCCAACTGTGCCACACGACTGGTCGATACTGTTCACTGTTCCATCATGCGAAAAAGGTCATAAAGAAGATACGAAACCCAGTCATGATCACTAAAGCGATGTTCAGTATCCGCCTCTGCAGTTTTTCGACCTTTTTATCTGTGGCTGGATCAGTCGGGCGTTCCCGTTTTCCCGGGGTGGTCGTGTCACGGGTAATACTCGAACCAACAGCGGAGTTGTGCGTACCGCAGCACCAATCGACAAGAACATGTCTGACAGAAGCCTTTCTATCGTGACCTGAAACAGGAAAATAGAAAACACTGGTGAATCATACAATTTATTGAGCCTGTATGTTTTGAGTGATAGAAGACGTTTTTATAATATCATATTTGGCGTATAATTATATCCCCGCGACGCTTCCAAGCGTCTGGGGATATTATGGTTTCGAGTGTGTAGCCGCCGTTCCCGAAGCCGCCGCCGGTAACTTTGGGGGTTAGCGCAATAACTCTCTAACACTTGATCGGTTTTATTACGGTTCTCCCAAATTTGTCGGATTTGAACGAAACTTGGTGGATGTGGACTATAGTTGGTGCGCACAAACATGACAGTCATTTCAAGGACACCTGGGTCGAATTTAGGTCATGATATGCGTTTCCCCGACCTTGTCAGATCAGAACAACATTTTGTGGATGTGGACTACAGTTCTGAACGATATTCAGGTCATTTGAAAGCCATCAGAAGTGAAAACGACATGAATTATGCAATATTTCCGATCACCGGAGGTCAGTATCCATGATCAAAACGGGGATATACACGTGGGCTGTTTACCCGCCTGCACATGTCTGGTATCAAATGTGATAGCCTAGGTTATATTCAGCAAAATACTGTGTATAAGTCTTGTGACATCGCAAAACTGAGGTCTTGGCTAATCGATCATTTATTCCCTACCCCATTATTCGTGTTGACCTTACATTACTGTATCGTATGAAAATGTGACACTTTTTTTGACGCCACGCGTGTAGGCTATGACGACCCAACAAACGCAGAAAAACGTTTGAAAAACATTCTAACATGTTTTGCAAAATCCTACGAAAACATGTTCTATTAAGTAACACATAATTTAGGAAGATATCTACGAAACATTTTAGCGAAACGTTTTGAGAAACATTTTCAGGAACATCTGAAAGTATTTTAAAGAGGTTTTGGTGGCAAGATATTTGGGCTAAAATTAGGTTAGGTGAAAAAGTTATGTTAGTGGTGTCGAAGTGTGTTGAATTATTATTTCGTTTCGTAGGTCGGCTGTCACAATTGAATCTTAAATGAAATGAAAATGGTTCTGAAATAACTTCTCAGAACATTTCTGAAATCGCATCGAAACGTTACCAGTAACACGGTAACATTCATGTTACTCAGGATGGAATATTCTTCAGGAAACATATAAGAAACATTTCCGGAAATGTTTCTTGTTTGCTGGGTTATAGCCCACGCCATTGATTCACGACATTGCTCCAAAACACTAGTTAGCAAATTTTGTACGTAGGCCCATATCAGAAAACTTCGGAAGGTTAAGGCGTTTTGCCTATCGATCCAGTGACCAATACATGAGTACTAATGTGTCCCTAATATTCAGTTTGACCTGGGAAGTGCCATTAACGTTAGATAACATTCCCCTGGTATAACATAGCGATGAACATAGCCCTACCTGTTGGCACTTCGTCAGCGTTTCGTTCCTCGCAGATGCTTTCATATCGCGATATAGAGGTTATCTGCTCGACAGATTTATGTCTGGTCCACCATGTCAACACATCTATCTGAGAATTACAAATGAGGAAGACAAATGAAAACGACATTTCCCTCTCCATAGAGTAGCCTGATGAGGTCATACGATGACAGCGGGTCGTATACTCACAGAAGGAATTACACAGTACTATAGGTGATATGAGCGCCATTAAATTCTAGGTGAAATTCTTACATTGAGTATATTATGTATAAAGATATGTCAATTTACGTTATTTAAATAAGGGTTATGAGTTCGTGAGTAAAACGTACCTATACTCACCCGATGGGAGAACTCCACGTATAATAATTGGTGGAGTTCTTGTATCTTATTTCTCATCCGATGTGTTGCAATGCTATGTTTTTTCTGACAGAAGACTGGTATTTGAATAAGACGAGAAACAGAAATACTCAAAATAGTTGAGTGAGACATATGGAGCACGGACTCGTCTACAGTTTTCACGCAGCCTTAGTAGAAAAAAATATATCATAGTCAGGTA
>JAUOBX010016011.1:0-14262 GCA_032360705.1 Eupentacta quinquesemita
CCCCCCCCCCCCCCCCCCCCCCCCCCCCCCCCCCCCCCCCCCCCCCCGCCCCCCCCCCCCCCCCGACCCCGGTGCGGACGCCATGCGGGCAATATTCACCAGTATACAATTACCTACACAAACACAGAAAAGTCCCGCCTAAACAGCAATATAATTACAATTGAGTGAATTGACATATGATTGTTAGCTTCAAAGCGGCACCGCCTATGCATGTTATACCTGAAAACCAACAGCGCGACGTGTGACCATGTCAGCCACGTAGTATCCAGGGAAATGGCCTACATTCCTTTGATATATCCAGTCAGGTACATCCCCTGCTGTGCAGGAAAATACTGCAGGCACGGGTAATATACCCGGGACATGCATGGTGGCCGCGTGGGTGATCATAGAACGTTGACATTCGATTCCGGCCCAATAGCCTATAGGTCCGATCGAGACGAGTCATTACTGAGCGATGAATCAGTAATTACCGGTTTCGCTTTTTCAAAAACATTCGTCACTTAACTGACCTAAGCAGGCTGATCTTTTGTGTGTGGCACCGAAAGGACATTATATTACTAAGGGCAGAAGGGGAACATTCCTGCGTTAGGGAGTGCGTACGGTGACCATAATCGTATCACTTACCAGGAAAATGTTAGACGACATTTCCCTGATCATACGCCGAGGAGAACGAACAAGTTCCTAAATGCACACCATACCTAAACAGCAAAATAATCAAAATTGACATATGATCGCTACCTTCAAAGCGGTTCAGCCTATACCTGAAAGTTTGGAACCCACAACGCGACGTGAGGTCATGTACCCAGGTAAATCCCCTGTTGAGCAAGAAAATACTGCAGGACCGGGTATTAGATTCAGGACGTGGTGGCCGTGTTAGTGATCGTAGAATATTGACATCCGATCCTGATAGTTTGATACGAGACGGATCATTATAAAGCGATGAATCAGTCATTACCGGTAAAAAAGCAAAGGAACTTGAGAACCTTGTACGCTACCCGAGGTTTCGTTTCTTAAAACATCAAATATCACTTAGTAAGCAAAGCTGACTAATTTTCTTTGTGTGGCATCGAGGATATGATATTTAGATACAACTGTACAAGAAACATATTCCTGGTGACACTGTCGCCAGGTCTGTGGAGGTTTGTGGAGCATGGTAGCCTAGTTGGCTAGAGTGTCAAGCTGGTAATCCAGAGGTACTGGTTCAAGTTCGTATTACACCCTTGAGCAAGGTACTTTATACCGATTGCTCATAATGAGTGGAAGGTGATTTGTATGTTGCCGTCTGTGTGTAACGACCATGCACCTCCTCCGCATTGAGGTCACGATTCAGAGGCATTGCCTTGGTCCGTGACCCGACGAGGGTTCGCATCTGACGAGAGTGCTGTATCCAAGTATGCACCCTTGCCGGCTTGTATGGGATCGGGACCCATGTCCAGCGAGTATATTCTATCATATGATAGAAAAGTCACAATAGTAAGTGCGTACAGTGACAATAGCTTCAGGAAGACCAAACAGTTTATATAGATGATGTATAGTGGACTATATAACTCACCATACCAATACCATTACCACGTGACGTAACGGTCGCTACCCGGCGTCAAAGCGGTCCAGCCTATGATATAGGGATTATAGGCTACCTGAAAACCCGCCACGCGACGTGAGGTTATGTATACAGGTACAGGTATCCCCTGTGGTTAGAAAATACTGCAGGTCCTGGTAATATATCTAGCAGGGAAATGTTGGGAGATGTGTTGACACGGACACGACGGAGTTGAAACACGGGGTTGGAAGAGCGTTTACACTACAATTTTACGCCGAATGAACCCCGAGCTCGGGTTTGAGCCCTGCGCGTAGGCCCGTAGGGTCGAGTGTAAAGCGCGCACTCCGAACGGATGGCTCCCTTGGGGGTATAACCCCGAGGTCTAGGTTCCGAATGCACCCCTCTCCCCTCACACACCCTAGATGACAATTCCCTGTATCCAGGACATCCTGAACTTCATGATGGCCGTGATACTGATAGTGATCGTATAATTTTGACAGTCGATCCCGATGGGTCTGTTCGAGACGCGTCATTATGAGTCAGTGACTCGCCAGTGAAACAAGGGGATCTGAGAACCTTGTACTCTACCCTGAGGTTTCGCTCCTGGTGATACGGTCACACTATTGAATGCGTACGGTTATCATAACTGTATCATGGACCGAAAATACCAAACAAGGTTATTGATATATGGTATACACCATACCTCACTTTACCATTACCCGGCGAACACATGCATGGTCCCGCATTCATGCACAGTGGATTACTCGCTGTTGACATTGTGATCGCTACCTTCAAAGCGGTCCAGCCTACACCTGGAAACCTACAGCGCGACATGAGGTAATGTATCCAGGTGAAGTCCCCTGCTGGGCAAGGAAATACTGCAGGCCCTGGTAATGTATCCAGTACATATGGACATGGTGGCCGTCTTGGTGATCGTACAATGTTGAATGTCGATCCCGATGTGTGTGTTCGAGACTGATCATATATAAAGCGATGAATCATTGATTACCAGTGAAACGCGAGGAATATGAGAACGCTGTACTGCGCTGCCCGCAGTTTCCCTTCTTTGAAAACATCACTGAAGCGGACTAATTTAAAATACTAAGCTAGTAACCAGGTATTGGAGAAACCAATTTAAAATTCAGACAGGGGGATTCCTGGACGATCACTTCCTTGTTTGGGGGTTGGGGTGAGCATGAAGCATGGATCGCTGGTTGTCAGCTGGGCCCGTACGGCGACAGCCTGAGGCATCTGACTCGGCCCGTTTTAATATCAATTTCTTGTGTTTGAATTTCATGTCGATGACACAATGCATTCGCTTCACGGATAGTAACCCGATCACATCGAGTAGGGAACTGCAGATGAGATCACCCTACATCGAGGGATCATCCGTGCAGACACGAATTCTTCGTCAATCGCTGGATCGGGTGTAGGTTCCAGTCATATGGATGCGCGTTTCCCTCACAGGTTTCGAATAACACCTGGGTGGGACGGGAGCTGCCGAGGGACTTAGCAACATGATGCTTACCATGCCACTCATGTCACTGAACCTGACAGGGAAAAACAGCAATTGATCGAGATAGCTTGGTTGGGCAGACAAAACTTATACTAACCTAAACAGTCGGTAGGCCCACACATGAGTGACATCCTGGTCAACAACTTCAAGGATTTACCTGTGTCCGCCAGACAATGCAGTTGTCTTACCGGTACGTGGTACCACAGTAGGTGTCCGGCATAGGTGCCAAAGCCTCGAATTAGTGGCCTCGAGTACATCACAGAAAAGTGGGGATATACACGTTGGCGGTTTAACCGCCAGGAGTTGTCTAGTTTCCAATGAGTACATTCTGAAAGAATATTCATAAAGATGAAATTAAACATAACAATTATAATAGAAATAATTAGTGAGTTGAAATTGGAATGTCAGAATGTAGAGGACGTTAAGAAGCATTGGAACAATAAAACAATACAACCACGATTGAACACTACTGTATGGACAATCACTACAATAAATCATCCAGGGCACCATGTTGAAGAAACAATGCCGCTCTATATACAAAAGAATCTCTGAAAGATCTAATTCTGAATTTAGGTGATATTGCAGCATTCCTTATATCATAATTTGCACTATTGCACAGAGAATTCAGCTCACTATGAAGTGGGTGTTTCTCATTCCTGCGGCTGTTATTCACTAGCCTTTCAAATTCCTTTCCTGCAGCTAAGTAGTGCAGCCGTATTAACTTTCGCTGTGAGTGTGTTTAGACCAAGGATTCTCCCACGATACTTTATACAAGAACGCAACGATGAGTAGTGATTCCATGCCTTTTTTCCCCTCAAACCAGTCGAACAAATTTTTTGTAACAATTCGAGACTCCATTAATTTCAGTAGTAGGTCGACATATTAGCTGAGTAGCATACTATCTAAGCAGAGGGCAACAACAGGTTGACATGTAGGGTAGTAGGGTACAAGACAATTGTTCATATGGCAGCCCCCTGATTTAGGAAAACAACATCTCATATTCAATTGATATTAAATTCGGTGTAGCATTTCTCCAGTATACCTCCAACCATGGGCGTTGCACATTTTTCCACATTCATTTTTTTCCTCTAAACTTCGACCTTAACTTCGAACTATAAGTATCATGTACTTCATATGGCCAACCTACATACCAAGTGTGAAGTCTCTGCACCTTTTCGTTCACCAGTTATCATGTTCACAAAGTTTTCAGACTTTGACCTCTGTTGACCCCAGATGAATTTGGATCAAACCCAAAAACAATAGGGAATATGTACTTCATATGGCCAACCTACATACCAAGTATGAAGTCTCTGCATTTTTTCGATCACTTCTTATCGTATTACAAGTTTTTTTAGACTTTGACCTCTGTTGAACCCAGATAACCTGGAATCGAACCCAAGAACTATAAGTATCATGAATTTCATATGGCCAACCTACATTCCAAGTATGAAGTCTCGGCACCTTTTCGTTCACTAGTTATTGTGTTTACAAGTTTTTCAGACGTTGACCTCTTGACCTTGGACCAAGCTCCCAAACAGTAGGGATCATGTACTTCATACCTACAACCTACCTACCAAGTATGAGGTCTCTGCACCTTTTCGTTCACTAGTTATGTTCACAATGTGTTTAGACTTTGACCTCTACTGACATTGGACCAAACCTGAAAACAATAGGGATCATTTACTTCATATGGCCAACCCACATACCGATTATGGAGTCTCCGCACCTTCTCGTTCATTATTTATCGTGTTTACAAGGGTACTATAGGCCACTAAGGATAATAACACACATACACACGCCTGCACTATCGCATAGGTTCCATTTGCCTCCGGCATGGAATAAATCACAATTCGCGAACTCATATAACCAATTCAATCAATCATATGGATATTTTTCTATATCTCTTCGAGCGCACTCCAGTGCAGCCTATACGTTAATGTGGGAAACAAGTTGTACTAGTGATCAGGGTCATATTTGTGAGGCGCACTTGATACAAGTGTAGTGTGTAAGTGCCATTTACAAATCCTCAAATATTATTATTGTAATGTATCATATCATCATATATCTTAGCATGTGGACTTCCTAGCGCTCTCTAAGTTCGGCGTCCAAGGCTTATTTAAGTTGTAACAGGAGACAGAGATACAATTAAAAATGTTTGCATCGTTTCAGGAAGTAGGCTTTCATAACAATTTACCAAACTTTGGAATTTCGCATAAAATATGCAAATTAGATACACCAAATGACATCTGGTGACCCCGACTTCACTTTCAAAATTCCTCGAGACTAAAAGTAGACCATAACCACCAAGTTTTGTGAAAATCAGGAAAAATGCATAAATTAGAGTAATTAGGGTACCTAATTAGCATATTTCACGCTTGAAATCTGATCAGTTCACCTACCTGTAATCCTGCTCATATAAATCGAACTACATCCTCGTAGCTCATACGGTTCTGGCGTCATCTTGCTAACGAGCTCGAACAATAAATTACATAAAATTTGCTAATTACCCCACTTATCCAAGGTCTACGGTGCTGACCCAACCCCGGTGCTACGCACGAAATTTCGTTGAAATCCGCCTTGGTTCAGGAGGAATCCTGCTCACGAGAAAGTGTGACGCACACACACATACACGCACACACACTTACACGACATAGTGATCGCAGAGTCTCTTCCTGAACTTTATTCAGGCGAGACAAAAATCCGACGGATCACCAGCTTCTATGCAGGTTGGGCACACCATATGACTCTCTTTTAGTTTATAGTCCAGACATTGACCCCCTGGAACACCCCCCACCCCCCTCGTGTTACCTCAATTACCTATAATTTTGAGAGGAAACGTACTGTAGACAGGTGGTTAAATCCATATAATGCAATTCAATTTGTTATCACTTATGGAACATAAGCATCAGTTATGATCAAAAAAATAATTGATGGTCGATAATGTGCCAACAGTTCCACGCGCGTACGGTATTGTTCATATTGTCCAAGTCTATTTCGTTCCCATGTGAGAGAAGTGAGTAGCATGTTCAGTGCCCCATGTAAACCTCACCTGTCCACTATAAACATCTCCCTTTCATGAGACCCCCAGAAGAACATACATCCAAATAAATAGTGAGGATCACCCTGGAACCAACCAAAGCCTATGTAATAAAGAATCGTGTGCGAATGCTGAAATAAGGAACACATGTCCATCAAACACACACATATAGAAAATTATAGCATCAACGGTCAACCAAAAATTGTCTGGGTTCAACTTGTGGTAAATATAGGTCCACACAACAGTGGGAGAACAGGAGAATACATATAGATTAGACACTCAACAGCTCAAGGTCAACTGTAGACGAATAGGAACTAACATAGAGAGCAGGTCACGTCTGTGAGGCTGAATTGAATTACACTGTACATCCAACTATAGGCTAATCTAATCACACTCCTGGGAGGTATTAGGGGGAGAACTGCCGAATGAAGAAATACATTAACAGTCTCTGTCAACTACTGGGTGATTTATGTGTAGGGGATAGCGGTGTGCACTGTATCCCCGAAATAGGAACATCATATATCAGTGTAGACGAATGAAGTGAGAAAATCACGAATGTCCAGTATTCCAGTTAATTCACGCTCGTTCTGATCAAAAGGTGCCGTTGACATTCCAAAATCGCCACGAGGAAATACTTCGGCGTAAAACGGCATACAGATCGCAATGGCGCACCTCCCGATCATCGCAAGAATTATGTTATAGCCAAGAATAACTATACCCCCCCCCAAGTGACCTTGAATGAAAACTATCGCAATCGTAGACGTCTTGGTACGGTATATAGCCGCGGGCAACGGGGCAAGTGCCGCATGTGGTAGGCCCGAATTGACTGAATGAGTTTCAAACCGGCCACTGGGTGTAGTCGTGTGGGGCGAACTGACTGAATGGGTTTCAAAATGATCGCCAATTTGTGGAAAGCGTAATTCTGTAGTAGTGCATAGGGCCTGAATAGGTAATTTGGGGGATTTTTGGAGGGCTCGCGACCACTCAGAAGGCTGCATTTGCCCCACGTGACGCTTCATCACCCTCATTTTGAGGAGCAGTGATGAGGAGCAGTGGGATGCCGGGGGGAGCCGCCCAGTAGGTGGTGTGTTCACGTACAGTCTATACAGGCATATTTTTCTAAAAACCTATACCCGTTTGAGGTGAAGCCTATGCGTTCAGGCAAGTACAACGTATGTTGCATCCTATTGTGCTAGTATACGTACCAGCAACTTTAATTACGTATTCCCCGTGCTCGCAACAATAACAAACTCAAATCATTTGCAACCAAACTCGTTTGTGTTTACTTCGATCACTGGTAACTTTTATTGTCATTTGTCAGTCTACCCTTCAGAAACTGAATTTATCTATTGACGTCCCATTTTGCTCATGGTCACTTCCTGCTAGCCATTTCGCTGTCGTAAAAACAATATTCATTGTGACAAATTGATCGATGTGCGTCAAGTTCATGGCGGCTGAGTCTCCCTATAGTGTAGTTATGTCAAATAATTGGTATGTGGGTTTCCGATACAAATGCTCCATGTAGGCTACGGTCAGAACCAAGGTCGAATATCTTTACTAACAATGGAATACATTTACAGGCTTTTGTAGCGAGTGAAGACACATGTGGAATGTAAATACGGATCTGGATAGCACGGACCAGAATTTCTGTGTCACCGGTTTCAACGAGCTACTACAGAGGCGGGTTTTCAGTGTAAACGAGCTATAAGTTGTCTTCTTCGTGTAAATATCATCACCAGCCCATGAGAGTATACTGCTATAGAAGCGACGCGACTCCGTTTCGCCTCGTACCGCTCGGAGTTCATATTATTTGAATTTGGAATAGGCCTATACTCATAGCTTTCGTTTGAGCTATATAATGCGAATATTGGTAGCCATATCCCCCGATTTGGCAGAAAGATTCCGTTTGCGACTCCCATCTGAGAAATCAGTCATAATCAAGGGGTAGGTCAAATTGATCAGTGCGTCAAAAGGCTCCTCAGACTCAGTTATTTCATTTGAATCGGCATTCCCTCAGCTTTCGCTTTGAGCTACCGAAGTGTGACGTCACGATCAGCTGTTGTGGTCCCGAATGTTCTCGCACAAACGGTACACGTGTTACTAAAAAGTTATCACAATATCCAGCATTTTGTCTCTATTGCAACTTTCTAAGCCCTCCAAAAGCCAGAGGAGTTATAAATCATAAAGAAAGGAACATAAATATACGTAGTAATCCGACCAATCATTGGGATGGCTCACAGTTAACTTTTCCTCGTAATACCTACAGGGTATGTTCATGATCTGATTCCAAATTAGTTTTTCATTTAATAATGGACATATGGTTTGGGTTCAGTAGTCGATATTGTGATACCGTCCATGCTATTGGCCTTAACACTGTTGTCAAGACAGGGGTGGGTCGAATAACTCGAATTGATGTGCGTGTAAAGGGTTCCCAGACTCGGCGTTACTTCGTGTCGCCCGGTGGTCATTTTGAATCCGGCATAATATTAGTTTTCACTCTAGCTATAGCACGCGAGGATTAGAAGCTGTCTCCCCTGGTTTGGGCTGATTATTTTCTCTCTGCGCCTCCCAGCTGAGCGCGGAGATGTCGAGTATTTTCGGGCGAACATTTCGGACAGATATCTCTGTGTCCGAAATAGCTGTTGTTGAGTTGTGTTGTCTTTCTCGACCTGCGACTTCCTGCAATCACGGTCTCCCGTATCTGTCGGATCAGCAAATTGATGTCAGCTCACTCGCCCGTCTTGGACCGCAGAGCATTTGCACACCTCTCGCTGACTTGCCCCGGCGTGTTTCATTGGGTCGCTAACCCGGAGCTCTTCGCGGATTCCTCAAAGATCATACGGTACCTTCGGAACACTAGTAAACTAGGGTGCCCACCGGACTGGGAATGGTATAGACTTAGTTGGAACTGCACACATTCGAAGAATTTGGACGGATCCACTAGGAGCTTTCATATGTCGATTTGTCAGATCTGTCCAATTTCATGCAATCGGATCGCCGGAAACCGTACACACCTCCAAGGAACAGAACAGATCTAAGAGAATTTACATCTGTTCGATTTCGTCCAATCAGATCGCGAGAACCTCTACATAATCTAGGGAATTGGACCGATATACCGGTAACCTAGATATGTTCGACTTATTAGATCTGTCTAATTTCAGCCAAACAACACCCCCCCCCCCCCGACTCATTCGAAATAAAAAATAATATCAGAAATACAATCCGATATCCAAAAATATTGCTGTTTTCCTGATATCGATCCTCTATCCTGATCTCTATTGGCTTTCTGGTTTATTATTGTAATCAAGAATATGAATGATTCTCCTAATCCACAATGACTATCTATGAGCCTCTATTGGCTTTCTGGTTTTACAGTACCACTGTCCTTACTTGCATCTGCAACAAAATCTGGCAGACAGGAGAGTGGCCTACATCATGGACACAGTCGCTTATCATCACTATCCAAAGAAAGGGAATCTACAACACTGCGATAACTACAGAACCACCAACCTGATCAGCCGTGCCACAGCAAAGTGACGTTGAAGATTATATTAGTCTGACTGAGACCCCAAGCTAACGAAATCATCGCTGACGAGCAAATAGTTTTTCGTAGAGGTAAAAGCACCATTGAACAGTCCTGGAAGAGAAATACAGCCAGCATCAACGCGACATCTACCATGTCTTCATTGACTTTGAGAAGGCATTTAACAGGGTTTGGCACGAAGCACAATGGGCTACAATGAGGAAATACAACATCGGCCAGAAGCTGATTCAGACGATCAAACAACTATACACCAAGAGCAGCAGTGCGGTACTCCTACAAGGTATAGTTGGTGACTGCTTCCACATATTTGTCGGGGTCCGTCAGGGCTCTCTATTATCGCCAACACTGTTCAACATCTTTTCGGGGCGCACAATGTCAGATGCTCTCGGAAACCATGTTGGCACTGTCAGCATTGGAGGACGATTCATCACAAATACCCGGTTTGCCAATGACATAGACGGTTGGGGACGAGAACGAGCTCGCCAACCTTGTGGGATGCCTAGATGACACATCAAGTAAATTCGGCATGGAAATCAGACGAAACTGATGACTGACGGCACAACCCCAATCACGGGGAACATTGTGGCTGGTGGTCGAACATTGGAGACTGTACAGCAGTTCAAATATCTTGGAGCCATCTTAAACTCAGAGGGCTCAAAAACCGAAATCCTAGCAAGATCTGCTCAGACAGCAGCAGTACTAGCAAAGCTGAAACCAATTTGGAAGGACAGAAACATCTCCCAGAAGTCCAAGCCAAACCTCCCCCATGCACTTGTTCTATCGATCTTCATGTATGCCTGTGAGTCATGGACTCTTACAGCTGAGCTGGGAAGGGGGATTCGGGCTGTGGAGAGGAGGTGCATCAGAAGAGTCCTTAGCATATCATACACCGACCGTGTCACGAATGGAGAGATGTGCAAAACAGTCAAGCAACATGTTCCTATGGAGACCTACTGACCAAAGTTAAGAGAAGTAAATTACGATGGTTCGGACATGTGACAAGATCCCACGGGATGTCAGAAACGATCCTCCAAGGAAATGTACGAGGGCAGACCAAGAAAGAGCTGGGCTGACAGCATCGAGGAGTGGACTGGCATGAGCTTTACTTCAACCCATGATGTTGCCCATGACTGACAGGAATGGAGACGACTGATAAGTTCACCATTGCAGCGCCCATACGACCCTGGTGGGTTATGGGACCAGTAAGCAGTAACTAAGTAAATTGCAACAGTATCACTAACCTCATTAATCTGAAAATTTATTATATTTGAAGAGCGGACAATCCTTCAACGTAATTCATAATTTAAGGCTCAGCATAAATTGCATAATACCAGTTATATCAAATAACCAAAAATATGAGACTTACTTCGGAGTGATATTCTTCATGGGCTAAGGGGCTAAGAAAATCCATCGACCATCCACAGTCGACGGAGTGGGCGTTGATGATAATTCAGGCCCGAATATCATCCAAATCTAGCCTTTATTTGGATGATACAGATACAAACCTACCACTAGGCAGTGAACCAGTGGTACAATAAGTAACATAGGCCAAATTGTTAGAGAATCAGTTATGATTATCACATTTAACCGGTTTCATGTTTCAAAAACGTTTGTGAAATCGGTTGATGTACATATGTTCCTTTTTGGATACTTGTTGAATTGTGCAATAATTCCGTGATTTACTAGCAAGCACAATGCTATTGTGTTGTGATAAGATGCGATGAATCATACGACAGTCTATGACAGTTTCCGAGAAAGGTTATTACCATTTTATTACAGCAGAAAGACATGTCCGGAAGTAGAAGGTTGCTTCGAGCTAATGTATGTAGATTCACGTAGTTTACGTCTGTTATGTTTATAGCTTATTGTAAATTACACAGTGATAATCGTTTCACTTGTTACTTGATAGCTGCGACGTTGAACTACTTGTTATCAAAGCTCAATAGCATATAATTTATATATATATATAATTTGCTGATACAACTGGCGGCGAGCGAGTTAGTGATTGTGAAATAAAAATTATCGTTAATTGTGTCATCAATCAGCTCATCTCTTACATCTTTCATCTGTGCCACACATCGCTGCATGAAACGTTTCAAGAGCACAACAAGTTCGTCCTATTATTGCCACTGTATGAACAAAACTAAAGCTGTGTTGACTTATCGTCAACAATTCGACATTTTGCCTATGCCTCCCTTCGAGATATGAATAGCTGGTGTTATGAGTAACTCAGCACGATGTGCCTATGCTTTAGCCTGGTACAAACACTACTAGAAGGAAAAGGTATCATATTCAATATATGCCAATATGATTTTTTTTCCAATAATATCCGATGTCATCGATATATATACGACAGATTTAAATTAATGTCCAACTTCGCAATGACAATATATCTGTGTCTTTATTATGTAAGTTGATTCGAGTATTATCATTTGTAACAGTGAACTGGCTGATTGTTGAACATTTATGTTCGCGTTCATGAGTCTGCATGTATTTTTGATGTAATTCATTGGCCAGTTATATGATTACAATTTGGGAATCATTGGAAGAATTAGCTGATGGTATTTTGTAAACGCTCCGTTCACTTAGGTCTACCTTTCATGTGTGGTATAACATAATAATTATCATGGTAAAAGTTCTGAGTATGGGTACTTGTCATAGTCGTTACATCGCCCTTTGCTCTGTCCGTTCTCTGATATGATCACTGGAAGAGATAAAATTCGAGGCAATCGTATTCGTGTTGTACTTAGTGACCAGCCGCATGCTGATCAGATACAGGGACGGACACGGGTTCATTTTTCATACAACTGGTCGTGATTAATGTATCGGCACCCTGGTGTCCCTTAGGCCAATCAGCCACAGGACGCCAGCGGCAGAATAAATCGTTGAGCCATAGAGTTGACCTCGTCCTGTCAAATTCCACGTGATATCCACACATGCTGGCGGTAACCTTGAAGCGAGAAGTTCGTCAGTGTTACTATACAATACTATATGTTTACGTTTCAAATTCCAAATTCAACCGACAAGAGACATGTTATCGCATAATATGTACATATGCTGACGAGGGTGATTTTCTCGGGGGAGAACAGCCCTACCATTTTAGGCATCGACAGGTAGTCAACAATAAAGTCAATAATGGGGCTATACAGTTGAGTTACTGGACCTTGCACTGATATCTGCGTTGCTGAGTGATACATTGAGTACCATGTATCGATCTATGCCGTGTTAGTAGATGAATACTGCACACCGGAGTTACTAAACAAAAAGCGAACAGCCATCATACAAAATCGCTATCAACTTAACAACTGTAGGATATTTTGATACATCACATAGAACAAACCATCTTGTGCAACTGGTGTACCTGGTTGAGGTATGATCATGAATTGCACTCTTCGAAAGGAGACATATCCACATAGTGGATTTATTAATTTCTCTTATGGCGCTATACATTCGCACTTCAAACTTTTCCCTTCCACACTGCTGGACAAAGTGTCAAACGTCAGACAGGCCATACGGAGAGTGATGGAATAATATGTACACAGAGGTTGTGTGTCCAACATCAGGCGACATCATCAACCTCTGATGTAGCGAGCATACATACCTAGATGCAGACATGGTACAATTATCACGACACTTCGTTGATCTTAGAGCAAATTTTCTCAGTTGTGGTGGCGTATAACAGAACACTGTACAAGCTACCTCAGAAGATGATGAAGTATATGTTATTGGATACAGATAAAAAATAGCTGGCTGATTGCGGTATGCATCAGCAGGGACGTAATCGAGACTAGTGGGTAACCCAAGATCAAAACCAGGCACGAACATTTAGTCTTTACACTGTAGATATGATAATTCCTGACTCGGTACCAGATATTGCGGTACCATGCACACCCAGTCTCGAGTTTCTTCTGACCATATTACTAGGGTACGACCTGGGAAATAAACATTGCTCTTGTTCCCACATTCCCCCGAGCCAAACAAAATGATATAACCCCTGAAAACAACCCTGGGCGTTATACATTAATACGGACCCTATCCTAAACGCATGGCAGTTATTCCATAACTAATCTGTGATTGATTCAGATTCACCAATACGACATACATTGCCAATGGAAATGAGGAGCTGGGTGGATAAATCAGACACAATTATTACACAACGTCTATCAATCTACACGAGAGGGTACTTATTGCAACCATGCTGATTACTGGCCTTCAACCGGTTACTATTATAATGTAGATATTTAGGTCTACTCGGACTCAACATAATGAGTTGTGCAAGGTCGGATGGTGGAATCAGCACTTATCGCCAGTAACAATGACATCATCAATTATTAAATTGGTAACTATTACACGATATTTGGTGTGTATGGACTCGAGGAGGTCGAATGTCAACATAGATTATTGCCGTCAAGAGAACACTCCACTTTTAGACTTTCCAGTTTAACCTACGTTATGGCAGAGGTTTCAATCAGGGAAAGCGGAGGATGTCGTAATCACTGAGAATTACTTCTTAGCGTTTGCGCTAATTACAAACACGTCACCCTCTCTAGAGAACTGTTTGCTGTTTGATTTGTGGCCGTGCAAGAATCCTGTCCAAGCATCGAATGGTGGACCTGTACTTTGTT
>JAUOBX010016122.1:0-14260 GCA_032360705.1 Eupentacta quinquesemita
TACCTCACACCCTCCCAACTAATTCCCTATTGGTTAGTTTGTCTTATTGAGGTGACCATTTATAGACAATAATTCTGGCATATTTGAGCTACATATTTAAAGCGTTACAACCCTAACTCTCTCACACCAAAAGACGACGGAAAGAGTAGGTGGTCGAATGTGCACAGATATTCAGATATAGACAGACATTAAAAATACCAAACATCCTCCCAAATAATTCACTTTTGGTCAGTGAGCCTATTAGATGAGATGATCTTTTATAAACAATAGTTCTGGTAAATTTGAGTTACAGGGATTGTCACAACTATAGACGGATGGACTATCAGTAAAAGTACCTCCCAACTGCTTCCCTGTTGGTCAATGAGTCTGATTGAGGTGACCATTTATGACCAATAATTTCATCAGATTTGAGCTACAGGAAGCGTTACAGCCCCAACTATTCCCCATCTAACAACACCGAAAGACGAAGGGAATGATTGATGGTAGAAAGCAGACATAAAAACAATCAGTAAAAGTACTCAGGAAGACAGGGAGCGTTACAACCCTATTAGCCCTTTCATATATAACATAACGAAGACACTAAGTGAAGGGCAGAAAGTCCTGGGTCTGACCCTATAATATAGTAATTGGGACCATGAACGAATTCAACAATTGAACCGCAGTTTAATAACACCGAAATATCATGGAAATATCATCAAGTGATTAGTGGTTCATCACTCCCGAATGGCTCAATGAATTAAACAACCCTATAATTACATCATGAAAAGTTCGGAGCCTAAGCCTAGTTCCTCCACTAGTTATATGGATCATTATAGTCCCATGCATACATAATATATTGTGGTACAACGTGACCGTGGAATATTTAAAAAAGTATCAAAAGATGGCCGGTGTGTTGGGTACAAACTGGCATGACACTGTAGGTAAAACACTAATATATTCGCTACTTATGCACCACACTATTGTGATTGAGGTGACCATCGGACCTGAACACTAAGGACCATCAAAGGTCATAAGGTGTCTGAATTACCTGTGAGCTCACCTGGGAGAATATGCGGTGTTTGTAGTTCAATTAGAGGTATGAGTCAAGGTCATATTGGGCTCGAGGGTCTTTGGACCATTGATGCACCATGGTTGTGTGGCTTGTCCTAACAACAATGAGCACTTACCATGTTCTGGTGGACTAAATAACCCAGAGATACACAACACAATCAGTCGAGCGCTCCTTACCCTTGCTTACTAATATCCTGTCGGTTAGGATGCTTCACACTAGTATGATTGACGTGACCATGGTTCGGATGTTGTGGCGGAATTGGGCCACGATGGTTGTTAGGGTGGACCATTGATACTAAATAAAAAGGTAAACCAGCGTGTCAAAACATGAAGATGACCTTGAAGGACACTGTAGCCTAGGTGAGACAAGACACAATCACCCATCGCTTCGTACTCTTGCTGACTAATTCCGTATCGATTAGGATGCCCCAAACTATTGATGTGACCATCGTTCAGAGGTTTTTGCAAATTTGGGCTCTGGAGGTGCTCTGAGCCCACCTACTCCCAATTCGGCAACATCAAGGACAGCCTGGACAGGCATATGGGCATAGGCTGTATAAACCCCCTAACGAGCTTACTTTCAGAGGAATTATAGGCCCATTAGAGGTATGAGCAAATGTGAAATGTGGTTGAATAAATAGACAGCACTGCTGTATATATGCCTATAACAACATCGAGGAACAGCTGTCTTACCTTTGGGGGTTGCCTGTACTGTCTTCAACAACACTGATCGACATATATTTCTACTGACCACTGAGGGCTCCTATGCTGCATTGATTATAGGACAAATTCAATCATTCGAAACGTAGATATGCTAGATGGAAAAACCATAAACAAATAACATGGGAGGTCACTGCGAATAAACCAAGATGCAAGAATGCAACCCACTTAGTATAGGCCTACTGTAGGCATATACTCTTGTTAACTGATTCCCCATTGGTAAGAGCCTACGAACTATTGTCATAGGAGGGCTGGCAGATTTGTAATCATGAGACTGTAACACTGCATCCAAACCTTTCCAAATAGACGGGATGATATGACGATATGATTGCATCAAAATACTACCACTATACAATACAATATAGTAATGGGGCTTGTAGGCTAATCCTCCACGAATTGGAATGTTCAAAATCCTTAGTAAATCAGTATGATCACAAGCTGAATTATTCGACTATCTAAGCCTCAAAGCATCGGAAGTTCTGGTATAGGTATAGGTTACTGATCATTAAGAGACCAACGGCATATCTAATATTCTGACTATACCAGGGGCAAAATTAAAAGGTGTCCGATCGTCTTTGGAGGTGCGTGAGTGAAATACGAAAAAATTATTTGAGTCCAGGCCATCCCGAATCTAAAATAGGTATGACAGATGAATAGTACATTACATAGGCGTTCCAGCGATACATCGGAAGGAAATAAAAAAGCAATATAGCCTCAGAAAGGGTATAATAAGGCCTATCGTTAGAACTTGATTATAGCAAAGATTCGCTGCGAAACAGCCTGGCAAGCCGAACATTAGCAAGTTGTTCATTTTTCAGTGAAAATGTTTCTAGCTCGTTACAGTGACTGGGTATAACCGTACGTTACTTGACTGAAACAAACTTATAAGGTGAATTGATAAGGAAACACACACCGTTACCAGAACTACACCAAATACTCCGTGACCTTATGGTATAGAGCAAACCTCAGTTCTTGGCTAAAATACTGCGACAAATCCGTCGCACATTTAATATCGTCCAGGCATCATCACAGGAATCTACTCGAATAGGCAAAAATAATAGGATTACAAATCCGGCCTACAAAATCTAGAATCTAATAAATTAGTTTTACCTCGATACATGTTGTTGTTGCTGTTAGCATGCCGCCGTTGTTGCTGTTGTTATTGTCTTTGTTTTGTTATTGTCGTATTTGTTTTTTGTTTTTTGTATTGTTCTTGTGCCCGTTCTCGTTGTGTTGTTGTTTGTTTCGTCTCTGTTGTTGTCTGTGTTCTGTACAGTCCTTCGTTGTTATTGTTGTCGTTGTTATTATTGTTGTTGTTGTTGTCGTATTTGTTTGTTGTTGTTTGTGTTGTTCTTGTGCCCGTTCTTGTTGTGTTGTTGTTTGTTTCGTCTCTGTTGTTGTTTGTGTTCTGTACAGTCCTTCGTTGTTATTGTTGTTGTTGTTGTTGTTGTCGTATTTGTTTGTTGTTGTTTGTGTTGTTCTTGTGCCCGTTCTTGTTGTGTTGTTGTCTGTTTCGTCTCTGTTGTTGTCTGTGTTCTGTACAGTCCTTCGTTGTTATTGTCCTTGTTGTTGTTGGTGTTGTTGTTGTCGTATTTGTTTTTTGTGTTGTTCTTGTGTCCGTTCTTGTTGTGTTGTTGCCTGTTTCGTCTCTGTTGTTGTCTGTGTTCTGTACAGTCCTTCGTTGTTATTGTCTTCGTTCTGTTGTTGTCGTATTTGTTTTTGTTTGTTGATGTTTGTGTTGTTATTGTGCTCGTTCTTGTTGGGTTGTTGTCTGTTTCGTCTCTGTTGTTGTCTGTGTTCTGTACAGTCCTTCGCTGTTATTGTCCTTGTTGTTGTTGTTGTTGTTGTTGTTGTTGTTGTTGTTGTTGTTGTTGTCACCGTCAAAAATGTTCTACTGATAGAAGAATTTGTATTCTCGAAATCAAATTGGTTATGGGTAGGGGGTACCTTTGATAGTCTTAGGCAATATTGAATTATGAACGGTCGGGCACTCTTCTCAACCGTTCAATGTTTGTGTTGTTTTGTTTTGTTTTGTTTTGTTGTTCCGTTTCGTTTTTTCTCATGACTCCAGAATTGTGTAGGAGAGGGAGGGGTTTTGTTAATTCGACGTTCTCTCGTCGTGTGGATGTGCGAATTATCAACATTGATCCTCTTGCATAGCACCACCTAATTCGGGGAGCCAATAGTCTATCCACGAGTGTATGTAGGCTACTACCAAAGAGGTCTGATTGAATACCCGTAAGGCATAAACTTGAACCTCATGAGCAGAGTAGCGACTTACATCCTGCAGTATACAGAGAAGCCCCTAACCCTAGGGCACTAGCTTACAAAAGAAAAATTACTCGGATACTCGGTTCAATCAATGATGTGACCAAAGAGCTGGGCCCAACTTCTGGTTCATAGCAGCCTGTTGGCTCAATATATTGTGGATTGATTCGTGTAGCACTGCCACTTCTTGTTACTCAGAGATGAAAACGTCTTGTACTCGAGAGACTGAGAGCTGAAATCGTCTTGATAATATTGTGCGCATAAGGATTGCCACCAATACCTGAAACGTTCGTGCCAACGATCACCTCAACCGCGCTACATGAGCGCTACAATAGCATAATCTATAGGCGAATAGTAAACCGGGGTCAATGGAGTTGACATGATTCGCTGATGTGCTGTACGCGGCCAATTGTATCATCTAAAACAAATGAATGGTCCACAGTGTATAATCGTTGGTGAATGGTCAAAGATGATAACCACTTCAGCCCCTTAAATTTCATAGCACGTCGGGCTAATCATTCGCCATCTCCTTTGAGATAGCTGATTTCCATAATAAGTTGACCTGTGTCGATGGCTCCTGGAAATAACTGCTGATGACTTCTGTGAAGAGAATGTGAGTAACGAAAATAACAAAGTTTGTGGGAAATCATGCCGACATTCGTCCCAGGTCTGTCAGTCATTCGTGCTAATGATCATGCCAATTGAACCATCAATCAAGCTGTCTCGTCCGGTCCATAGTTCATTAACGTCGATGATAAAATATAGAGATCGCTCAGCTTTGATTGAATGTGTCAGTCCTCCCTCCCAGTGGTCCCCTCAGTAAAATGTTGAACATAGTGCTACAATAACCTAACCAATAGGGGAATAGTTAACCAATGTCAGTTAACCATGTCATATACTCATACCCATGGTCTATAGAGCTCATATTCGTCAGTGATAGAAGAATAAGATCGTCTCAAATTTGCCAGTCTTCCGTGTCAATGGTCACCTCAATGCAAACAATAAAACATAGCTCCACGATAGCCTAATTAACGAGCGTCAGTTAACCATGTATTATTGATGGTCTACAGTTTATGATCGTCAAGGATAAAAGATCAGGATCATTTCAATTGTGCCAGTCTCCTGTGTCAATGGTCACCTCAGTAAAATATGAGACACATCTCTACAATAACCTAACCTATGTAGACTTAGTTAACCAGGGTCAGTTCCCCATGTCATATACTCATATTCATGGTATACAGTCCATATCATCAATGATAACGGATTCTGTAATGGGGAATTAGTTGACCCGGGTCAGTTAACCATGTCATATTGGTGGTCTACAGTTCAGGATGGTCAATGACAAAAGATCGGGGCTGCTTCCAATGTGCCAGTCTTTTGTGTCAACAGCTCTGCAATAGCCTAACCAATAGAGAATTCGTTAACCAGGATCAGTTAACCATGTCATGTACTCGAATCCATGCATGGTCTACATCTCCTAATCGTCAAAGATAAAATGTTAGGTTTGCTTCAAATTGCGAGTCTTTTGTGTCAATAGTCACCTCAAAGAAAAAGAAAATAAAGCGAAGCTCTACAACACCCTTACCTATGGCGAATTAGTTAACCAGTGTCAGTTAACCATGTCATATACTCATATCCATGGTCTATACAGCTCATATTCGTCAATTTTTGAATATCAAGATCGCCTCAAATTTGCCAGTCTTCCGTGTCAATGGTCACCTCAATGAAGACGATAAAACATAGCTCTACGATAGCCTAACCATTGGGGAATTAATTAACGCGCGTCAGTTAACCATGTTATATGGTCTACTGTTTATGATCGTCAAGGATAGAAGATCAGGATCGTTTCAACTGTGCCAGTCTCCTGTGACAATGGTCACCTCAGTAAAATATGAAACACATCTCTACAATAACCTAACCAATGAAGAATTAGTTAACCAAGGACAGTTAGCCATGTCACTAGTCTATAGTTCAAAAGCATCAATGAGAAGAGACCAGGAATTCAGGATCGCTACGAACAGCCAGTCTTACGTGCCAATGGTCACCTCAAAAAAAAATACACAGCTCCGCAAAAGCCTAACCAATGGGGATTTAGTTAACCAGAATTAGTACCAGTAACCATCATATTAATGGTCCACAGTTCCTAGTCGTCAATGATGAAAGATTAGGATCGCTTCGAAATTGCCAGTCTTTTGTGTCAATTGTCGAAAAATAAAACAAAGCTCTACAATAGCCTAACCAATATGGAATTAGCTCAATTTGGTCACCAGGGTTAGTTAACCATGTTATATACTCATGGTCTACAGTTCGTATTCGTCAATGATGGAATACAAAGATCCCTTCCAATGTGCCAGTCTTTTGTGTCAATGGTCACCTCAATGAAAAAAACCCACAGCTCTGCAATAGCCTAACCAATAGGGAATTAGCTAACAAGGGTCAGTTAACATGTCATACCAATGGTCGCTTATGGTCCACAGTCCTTAATCGCCAATGATAAAAGATTATAGGATCGCTTCAAATTTGCCAGTTATTCATGTCAATGATCACCTCAGTAAAATCATCGAACCCAGCTCTACGATAGCCTAACCGATAGGGAATTAGTTAACCAGGGTCCGGTAACCATGCCATATACTCGTTTTTATGGTCTACAGCACTTACTCGTCAAGGATAAAATATTAAGGTCGCTTCAAGTTTGCAAATCCTCTGTGTCAATGGTCACCTCAAAGAAAAAGAAACAGATGTATGCAATAGCCTGACCAATGAGGAATTAGTTGACCAGGGTCAGTATCACCCATGTCATATCAATGGTATTTGATTAATACTCGTCAATGATGGAAGATTATGATCAAAAGGTTCGAAGAAAGTGTATCTATAACTCATATAGGCGGGAATACGTGGATATGCTCTTGATCGTCAATCCTGTCACATCGTTGTCTACAGTTCATAATCGTGAATAATCAAAAGTTATGACTACTTCTCTCCCCCAAAATATGCCAGTGTTTGTGGTAATAACGGTCACCTGACGATAATGAAGGGCGTTATACCCTAACAGATAGTATATCAGTTATTGGAGGCTGTAGTGGATTCTATAGGGAAAGTGTGCCGGTGGGGACTCTGTAAACCATCAATATATTCATCTCGATTCTCAGTTGCCCACAGATGACATTATCCCTGGATAGATTGTAACTAGCTCGGTCCCAAATCTGCCACGCAGTCTTACAATCGTCGAATGTAACCTCGAAGGAAAATCAGACAGAGGGTTGTTATAGTCTGACCAATAGGAAGTCAGTTAGCTAAGGTCGAATTGGGTCATAGTAGAGTATCCACATATGAGCTAATCAAAAATAAATAACTATTTAGAGCTTTCCTCTCTAGTGATGGAAATCAGCCTACGACTTAACCCTATCTTTTCGGTTCATCCAAAGTTGACCTCAAAGATCCAGCACCAATGCTGCCAGAACTTCTGTGCCAATTGTCACCTGGTCACCTTAATTGAAAGTTAGGGAGGGCGCTACAATGTCCTGACCAATAGGAAATTAGTTAGCCATGGTCAATGGGAGAGGTAGAACTCTCAGGCAGCGAATATACCGAGTATTCTGCCATACATTATTTTCAACCAGTGACGGGCTCTCCTCTCCAATAATGGCAGCAACTACCGGTACTGTTTCTGTCATAGCCATCCTCGACCTCGAAAAACATCATGCACTACTTTAGCCACAAATCTGCCAGAGTTTCCGTACCAATAGTCAACTCGAATGAAAGTTTGACATGGTCTTAAGTTCAAAACACGCCGGCTCTTCTAACTAGACCTATATGCTATCTCAAATATCACGCCTCTCCTCTCCGCAGTAGCCAGCTGCGATCACAAAGATCATCATGCATCACTTCAGCAGCATATCTGCCAGAACTTCGTGTCAATGGTCACCTCAATCAAAAGTTAGGCAGGGTAACTGATTAGTTAGTCAAAGTCAATAGGATGTTCATGCAACGCCGACTATTTTACTATGAGCAAACCTCTACACCCCCTCCCCCCGGAATGTCATAACGTGTCAACGACTGTTTACCACATTCGATCACCGTGCACGTCCTCAAAGATCATCCAGCACTAGAGGATACATCAACACCATTGTTGTCAGAACTTACATGTCAATGGTCGCCTCAATCAAAACTTGAAAGACAGGGCGCTAGTCAATGAATTGACTAGTGCCGAAGTGGAGTTGGAGTGACGAGTAAGCCTGGGCTTGATTGAAAATGCCTCACCTCGTGGTCCTAATGTTTCATGTCCTCTAGTGCGCAGAAAACAGACCAACTGCTGTAAATTACACACGGTCGAACCTCTCTCTCCGAGGATTCTGGATCATGCAAGAGGGTCCTCCTAACGACATCATAGCTTTAGACCACTGTTATTTGACATAAATCAACCTCAAAGATCAGCATGTCCTAATTATACCAGTACCTTGTATCAATGGTCGTCTGAATGGTAGATTATACAGTTCAACCAGGGTCAATGGTCATTGTTTTGCGGTATGACAGGTTGATCTAACAGTATGTGCCGGCTATATTTGCAACTATTTCACCAACAATGACGCTCTGCAGAAGATTCTATTAGCGACATTTAACCTATCAGCTGCTGTCATCCAGCCCAAATCAACTTCAAAGATCATCGAGCTCTAATTCTGCCAGTTCTTCGTGTCAATCATCACCCTAATGGAAATTTATATTGCGCGTTTTCAAAGGCCATCCAATAGAGATTAGTTAACATGTTGTACATGAAGTTGTAGCAACTTCCAAACATAGGAAGCGTGTGTGAACGAAATAGCCATAGCCCTATACCGTGCCTCCAATTGTGCTCTGTAACCGCTGAATTGCACATGCCACGAAAACATCACAGCGCCGGCAAACCCTCTTCTAGAACAACCGCGAAGTGCATTTAATTGATGAATTACATATGGGAGACAAATTAATCTCACACTCGTTTGCTTGTCGGAAGATGACCCGAATAGGAAGCAATGAGCAATGATTCTTGTTATAGTTAGTTATATCCGTCACTGCCGAAGAAACGTCCGTATACAAAGCCGCACGTGACCATCAGTCCATGTTAGCAAACGTAGACAAATAGGCTACCAGTTTTTGTAACGATTCCAAAATTGCACGAACACACAAAGCTAAAATATACTATGGAAATTAAAATTGTCAAAACTGTCAAACAAAATTTGCAAAAATAATTGGATGCATTTGTTGCATGTAACGGTACTTGATGGGGGAATTCCAATGGCTTGGTCGGGTCTTGTAGGAAGCGGAAGTGACGTTGTGCTGCCCCATACAGCTTTGTCAGAGGTCGGGGTCGAAGGGGTCAAATTGGGGGTCACTCTGACGGGGTCATAAGGGGCCAAAGCCGTTCTCGAAGATCGTTGGAACGATTTGGGACGGACCATCTGCTAACTGACAGGTAAGCGTGCTTATCCTATTTGTTATCAATGCATTATTTTTATTACCCCGTGCTCCTCTCCCTTCACTTCTCTCTCCCCTCTCCAGTACTTGCAAAACTCAAGCACATTCACTCAAAATATATAGCAAGTGAAGTCATACCAAGATATGTTTTCGTAAACTGCCCATCTCCCATTCCCTAATATGGCACCACTAAATAACTTTCCTGCCTCACCTCAACAAAATATTTTCCATGTGCTCATCCCCCTCCCTGCCCCCCTCTGTTCTCCAGGAGGCTATGGCACCAATATACTAGTTGTGCCCCCCCCCCCCCTTGCTCACCCGTGTAGGTCAGAAACAGGCACGCTATCCGACGATCCCGAAGAGTATAAATCCCTGCCGGTTGGCGCAAATCGTACCCAGTCTCCTCACAGATTCACAATAGCACCTGGGTGGGACGAGTCAATGGAGATGAAGCGCCTTGCCTAGCTGAAGTCAAACCAGAGAATCCAGCTGTCCGAGATTTGAGCTCGTTACCTTCTGATCACCAGTCCAGCAGAGCTCTACCGACAGAGCTAATTCTATCTATCATTATTATAATTATGATATATGCGTTATGTATCAATTCAATTTCGTTCTATGTTTAACGCATTCTGGATATCGTAGTATCCGATTGGTATTGAGAACGATGAAATTGTTTAGTTTCGTTTCGTTCATTTCGTCTATACATAGAAATGTATAAAGCAGGACACTAGAAAGACAGTAGACTGTCTATCAAGGCTAGTGACCATACGAACAAAGAGAAGAAAAACTTATATACAACAATACGAAACATGTATAACAACTAATATAGAAATGAGATAATGTTTCGCATACTTGTATAGGTTTTCTCCCTTTCATGACTATCACATACTCCAATATGCCCTAATTTAATCCAATATTTTCTTTTAGAACGACCATGCGTTGACGAAGACCGTCTAACCATAACGATTGGTTGAAGACAAATATGCGATGTTTCCGCAAATTATGCTTTGTGTCCCTTCACCGAACTTGACATGTACTCGCCGAATATACAATATGTAAGTACGAAATAAAACGGGTAAATATTCTCAACATTGTATGATATGAATTTGAGCCACGCTCGAATTTATCCACACTATCACTATAAGCCATCGCGTATATTCCAAGAAGAGGACGATGGCTGCTCCATCCTCTAGCTGGCGGTCTGCGGTTGTGATATGTCGCGACCTTAAAAGTGTTCAAAGTGTTCGACCAGTTGACAAGAATGACTCGACTTGCACCATTTTCCAGGTGACCATTACTTCATTTGGGCCGATTTGGGTGACTTGTTACCAAGTAGGCATTTTACTGTATAGTGTCCGTCAGTATAGGAGGCTGTGATTCATGAATAGCTGGTCCAAGGATACACTGTAACAAAAATGTGGTTAGAGTTTGAGTACTTCTCTAAAAACTCATTTCTGAACACGTTTAGATGTTGAACACTATGTATCCAAATGCATTGGAGTTTGAGACTGCTCAAGGGCTCTTGAGAATTTCGTTCAGTGTGGTGGTATTTGGAGTAGTGCATCGGTGCCTACTGCTGACAGCACCTTTCTTGTTCCAGACATGGCTAGACACCTCCCTTCCTAATTCTAAACATATTGTTGCTGAACACATTTTTGAACAAGATTTCTGAACACTTTTTTTTACAGTGTAAGTCCAACTGCCCACATGTCCGGTGTGTACAGTTAGGAGTCCACTATACAGTAATTACGCATCCACATATTGTGACGCACGTCTCCTAGGATCGGACAGGCGTCATGCTAGTGACGTCATGTTATCAGAGGGTCAATCATCAGGAGGTATATTGTTGCCCTTGCGTGCATTTTAATATAACACACAAAACATAACAGTCACATATTCTTGTCAATAGACACGCCATCTGTAGTTGATCATGCAAACAGAGGCCACAATGTGTGGACTACATCACTACAAACAATGCTCAGCACACTTTCCTAAACACTTGTTTATCCTCACTTTTGGAAACACGTCCGAATTATGAACATTTTAAACACATCTTAGGTGAATGTATATGTTCGATTTATAAGCATGTTTACAGTTCAAAGAGTGTTTAATCGCTTAGCACATGTTTTCAGTGTATCCTTGTCTAAGTTTAACTAGACGTCTTTCCAGAGTGATAGCCCTATCAATGAACCAGGATTGCTGGTCGATCACTCATTGTTGAGCAGGACACTATTCATTCCATTTGTTATATCCTGAGATATATTTTGAGAAATGAAAAAAGTTGTATATATAACATAACTATGTTGCGATTTCAAACATGTGAAAGATATACCAAATGAGAGGGCCTGATATTTTCATTACGCTTCAAGACTTCCACACTTTGCAAAGTTATCCAGTGTCTGTTTGTTCTTGTTATTTCCGTCAGACCCGACTTTACGAAAGACGACAGCTCCCACTAGACGACAATCTCGAAAACACCAAAAGGTCAAGAGCATCTTGGATACCAGCTGCAGACACCAACCTTCATAATTCGACGAATGGGATGAATTAACAACATAAACGTTACCGTAACCAAATAGAAAATGGATTCGTCGCAGATCATCCAAACCACGATGCTCATATTTCGCTGCTATCAAATGATGGGCAGTCTGATGATGAAGATTGATCCTCGACTGATTTATCGTGGGTTGCCAGGTGTCACAATCGACCAATACACCTCTGCTTTTGATGACTGAAGTGTTGACGACATCGTGCGATATTGTCATGTTTGTCGCTGCGTCTTTTTCGCCGAACTCTGTGAAAATAAAATATGACAAAACAAATCTATTGAGAGACAATTATACCGACGATACGAAGTTATGGAGTGAGCCTTGCGCAAGAAGGATCTGGTTTAGGGGTGGCACGTTGAGGAGGAATTGATTGACATTGTGTGATTTGAGCGGTTGTAGAGAGGGGTGCAATCGGTTCTTGAAGTAGAGAGAAGCTTGATCACAGTAGCAAGTATTGTGATAATTTTTTTATGATAATAAATATATATATATAAATAAATGCTGTGAATTGGTGCCTTAGATATTATATTAGTATATGCAGTGCAGTTAGGCGGAGGATAAAACTATAGAAGGAATAGAGGAGAGTAAATGAGAGCACTGCATATATTATAAAATTAAATAAATAATATTATATGTATAATATAAAGAGCACAATAAATATATCACAGCAAAGAAATTACGCATATTTTGTAGTACTCATTTCATGATGCAACAATAATACTGAGTTGCATTTGACATTGGTCGGAGCAACTTCATGTATCGCTACCGTAGTTTTTCATACTACATCAGACCAATAGCGAGAGGTATGGGGTAACATCCCAGGGAATATAATGAACCTCCGATGCACCTCACAAGAGTTTGTGAGCGTAACTAGGTAAATCGGAGATCGGATCAGCTCAGTCGGTAGAGCTCCGGACTATAGTTATCAAAAGTTATCATAGGTCAAAAGGAGTTCGAATCCTACACATGACCGACTGGCTTTTCCTGGGCGTCTATTGGGAAAGGCGCTTCATCTCCACTGTCCCGTTCCATCCAGGATTTATTGGGAGCATGTGAAGGAACCTGCATACAACCTTGAACCTTGAACTTGATACTGGACAACGCTCCTGGTAGGAGCGAGACGACCAGGATGGGGGGTTGGCAGCCAAACAGAAAAATGTTAGTCCCGTCTTAAAAACGCACACAGATGATCACAGACTGCACTCTTGAAGCTGCCGATGGTCTTGATAGTGGCTATGTTGTGGGATAGCTAATTCCAGTCTCTCACTGTCCTTGGGACAAACGAGTAGGCCTACTTGTAGCAGTCTTTATTAGCTGCAATGATGGAGTACGAATCTGGGTGGTTGTGCCGTGATTGACGCAGGACCGGATGTAAGAGGTTATCTAAGGGCAACGACAAGTGACCGAGAATTGCCTGCTTAAAAACACACAGAATAGGAAAGGAATTCATGGTTTCCTCATAGTATTATTGAATAAATGGCAGTTTCAATCGAACAAGCACAAGAATAAACAAGAGTGCCAATGGCACAGTAGCTCACCTGGTATGCATAGATTTGATTCACAGTGCAATCTGATGGTAAGTGACTGATTGAGCTAAACATTGATGTCATAATATCATTTGGGACCTTGGAGCAAAAAATCCTGAACATCTCAAGATACGGTAATCAGAGCATCATTATGACCATGGTGACAAATGAAGGGCCCTAGGTCCCACACTGGGTCTTGGGCCAGAGATGTGCGACCCCTTCCCATCACCAATGGCTCACAACCCAAGGACCATTATATGTAACAATAACGCCCAAACCAGGCCCTCAGCCCAAAATTCCTGAACACCCCCAATGGACCTCTACCTGAGGACCATCACAGGTAACTTCGAAGAAGTCAAATTGACTCCTTGTAGGAGGAGAACCTTTCCAATACCATTGTGTGAACTTTCAGAGGATGTGCCCTCATGCCCAAGTGGGACCTTGGGCCAGGAACACTTGAACATCCCAAAGGTACAGCTGTTGGACCATTATATGACCAAACAAGATTTTGCAATATTTCATATAATGAGCCTCAGGACTCGAACCGGGCCTTCGGCCCAAAATTCCTGAACACCCCCAATGGCCCTCTACCTATGGATCATTGCTTCAAATGAAATACATGTATGCATCTTAAGTATCATTGTGTTAAATTTTAAGTACCATTGTGTGAACTTTCAGAGGATGGGCCCAGTTTTC